>MNCI01031461.1:180944-294339 GCA_015680685.1 Gnetum montanum
CAAAGGCTAATAGAGTAGGTAGTAAAAGAAGAAAGTGAGTTGTGAAAAAGGAAAAGTGCAAAAGAGTATAATAGGAATCCTTCCATAAGAAAAAAGGAGGTCCAATTTTGTGAAGAGGAGGAGTCACCACTTGATGAATTGGTAAACAGGAAAACCTTACCTATCTAAAAATCTATCTTTGATATTTCAATGAAGGTTGATAAATTATGGGATTCTTTAGATGAAAAATTCCAAACTACTATGAAGATTGCTAAAGAATCCAAAGAGCAAAATAGTGATCATAATTGTAGGAGGTGAAAAGAAACTGAACGTGCCTACCAAAGAGGTAAGGGCAAAGTTGCTACAGTAGAAGAAGAAGTTGTGGAGATAGACTCCAAAGATGATATTGATTGTGAAACTTGTCAATATGAACATCCAAAGGGATGTTGTCCTTTGGTGTCACACTTACAATAGTCTAGGTTGTATGCATTGAATCTACGACTAGCAAGAAGGTAAGAACCTAGATGATTATCCTATCATCAAGGCAATCTGAGGTAGTTCCACCAGCACCAACAATCTTATTATCCAAGTGGAGCTCCACCACAACCTTATGAGCACTACCAATAATGGCACCAACCACAATTGTGGGGAATGCCACTGCCAAGATAGTAGTACCCTTATTAGCAACTAGCTCCATATGGGTACTATGTTTAGCAACTCATCTCTCCAAGAAGTTTTGCAAGCCATGCCTCATTTCAGCATCACTATTACCCTACAGAGTACCACCAAACACATTCACCATCTACTCAAGGGAAGAACCCATATCCATACCACCCTCTACATCCATCTACACACATCCCTCAACCCTCAATCCAATTACCTCCTACTCCATTCATGTAGGGTGAAATTCCTCTAGTCATAGCAACGAAATGTTACAAGGGCTTCACATTCATAACTGGCCTTTTAGCCAAGTGGTTTAGATAATTGTTCTAGGAAATGATTCTTCTTAAAACCTAATAGTCCTCCCAAACCCTCACAACCTAATACAGTTGATCATCTTGTATCTTCAACACCCTCATCCTTTGCATCAAACACATTCAAGTACCCTTCAAAACAAGTGCCACCTCAAATCTGCACTATTATGTTAACTCATGATATTTCCAATTGGATCAAGGTTGGTAACATTCCCATGAAAATATTTGACCAAAGGAGTCCTCTCATTTACTTGTAGATTGTTGGACATCAGCCATGCAAGGCTCTTCTTAATTCTAGTTTTGGAGTTAATCTCATCTCCCATGACATGTACAAGGCCTAGAACCTACTACCTCTCAAGAATAGTAACATCCATTTAGAATTGGCAAACCAATCAATCACTATCCCTTTGGGCTTTGTGAAAGACATTGTGATCATAGTTAGTGGGTGGTCCTATCTAGTCGATTTTCTAGTGATCAAGGTTGAGAACTACAAAGGTGAATTCCACATCATTATGGGAAGGATATGGTTGAGCATAGTAGATGTGTGTATGGGTATAAGGAACCTCTCCTTGGAAATATCTAAGGAAAATGAATTTGAATCTTTAGAGAAGAAGCATGTTCCATGTATCACATATAGTGATAATAGGTGCAATCACATGCAAAAGATCTAGTCCATCAAAAGTACATTCATTAAAGCATGTAGTTAGTGTGCACATGAACAAGATATCTAAAGGTGTCTATACACAACAGCCATAAAATAGGATGGCATCCAGTGACTGACAATTGACTCTAACAATAGCACACTATGCATGGAACCTACTGAGAGCTTGACATGTGCTGATGTTGAAGGCATGAATAAACTTTAGTAAGTTCATCACCAACTCTTCAATGAAGAAAATGATGATACATGTTGGGGAGAGTTGGAAATCCCTAAAAATTTTAAACATAAGTCCCTAGAGTTAAAAACTTTTCCAGATAGCCTAGAATACACACTTTTGAATAATGTTAAGCTGATCATAATTAATAAAAATCTTGCTCCTGAACAAAAAGATAAGCTGTTGTAGGTCATCGACAAGTGGTCAATAGCCTTTTCTTGGTCATATCTCAAACTTATAGGAATTGACCCATGACTATTCTAGCATTGCATTTACATTAACTTGGCCATGAAGCCAAGAAGGCAACTATAGAGGCGGTTGAACCTCAAATTGAAATAGATCATCAAGGAGGAAATAGAATAACTCCTTAAGGTAGGGTTCATCTATCCGATCATGGATAGTAAGTGGGTTAGTCCACTTGTAATTGTGCCAAAGAAAGGTGGTAAGTCATGGGTCTACATCAACTTCAAGCTATTGAATATGGCAATGTTTAAAGATCATTTCCCATTGGCATTTTTGGATCAAGTGTTTGACACCATATATGGAAATTGCTATTATAGCTTCTTGGATGGTTATAGTGGCTATAACCAAATCCAAATTGTGCTAGAAGATCAAGCCAAAACAACATTCACAAGTCCCTAGGGAACTTTTGCATTTAAGATGAGATAACAAAGAGGAGGAGAGTCCACTCTCTAATCAATTTTTAGATGAACTCCTCTTTATAAGAGAAATCAATGATCAAGTTCCCATAGAAACAAAGTGGTATGATGGCATCCTCACTTACCTTCTCACCCAAGAGATGCCACAAGGTCTAGAATTTAGGAAGAAATAATAGTTTCTTCATTAGGCAATGTACTTTATGGAAATCAATGGACACCTTTATAAGGTGTGTGCTGATGGCCTGGTTTGTTGGTGTGTCCCTAATGTAGATCAGCTACGCATTCTTCAGGATGCTCAAAAGATCCTTGTAGAGGGCACTATGCAGGGAGGCGCACAACCATAAAAATCCTAATGGTAGGATATTATTGGCCTACAATCTTCAGGGATGCCCACTAGTTTGTTCAATCTTGTAAGCACTATCAAAGAGATGGTGGGATGACTACTCATATGGGGCATAGAATTCATGGGTTCCATCACACCCATGTTTAATGAAAATGCATATATCATCGTAGTAGTTGACTACTACATCAAATGGGTAGAAGTAGCAACTATTTAATGTACATCATCTACTACTACTAGGTTTATAAAACAACATGTTGTAAATAGGTTTGGGGTGCCATGTGCACTAATTTTTGATAATGGAACTCACTTTATAGGTGCCACTTGTTGAAAAATTATGCAACACTTGGGGTTGAACATAAATTAACAACACCCTAGCACTCCCAAGCTAGTGGTCAAGTAGAGGTAACTAACAAGGAGATCATAAGGGTCCTAATAAGGACCATTAGCAAATATATAAGAGATTGGAGCAAAAAACTTAATGATGCCCTTTGGGCCTATCACTCAACGTGGAAACTTCCGATTGGCTACTTCCCCTATGAGCTAGTGTACAGAAAAATTCCAACACTCCCAATTCAATCCAACCTCCGTACACTCTCAACAGCCTACGATCTAAATCTTGACCTAAGTATAGCATATAAAGAAAGACTAATCAACTGCAACATGCTAGATGAAAATTGATTAGTGGTTCTATCTTTGAATGAGGTGCATAAGGAATTTAATAAGCAACATCATGACCTCAAAATATGGAAAGTGAAATTTTTACCAGGAGATAAGGTTATCTAGTAGAACCCCACACATGTACCCTAGAAGAGAAAGTTTCAAATGTTATAGGAAGGACCTTATATAATTGATCAAACCTTTCCTTTTGGGGCCATGTTAATCTACAAGCTTGAGAGCCCAAATAAAAAGAAGTTGGTCAATATCTAATAAGTGAAATCTTTCCTAGAACCAAGACATGCCAATTTAACTACCACCTCAACGAACAGACAACCACGTTCAATTTTTTGGATCTCCTCCTTCTAACTTAGTCATGTTAAAGATGGCCATTCATGCTAACCATCCATATGGCTCCTTAGTTTTTCACTTTTTTTTTTACACATTTTTGTTTTATACTTTTTTGATTTTTACCTTTTTCTTTGGTTTTTGGTTCTATTGGTTTTCTCAATTTTTTGTTTTACAACATTGTTAGTATGTTTTATCTTTCTTGAAAATTTTATACATTTTTCTATATTTTACTTTATTGTGTTTCTATGTGTTACTTGTCATCATTTTTGCTAATAAAAGTGCTTTATTACTGCAAAACATAGTGCCATTGTTGTTGTTTACTAATGATGGTTTGTGCTTAATGTTGTCACTGTCAATGTCTGGTTTCTAGTTTTGAATTCTAATGTTTGATAACTTTAATAATATTTATTTTTCATGGAACAGGTAGTGAGTCCACAACATCCACTCATTCAAAAACTCTATGGTTTTCCTTGTTTTGGAAGTTTGAGGTCCCTTCCATTAAAAAAACTGTTAATAAATTGTTGACCTTGGTAGTTTTTGGAATTGGGAAGGATTCAAAGGTTTGTATAGGGTGTGAATGTAAGGGGACTCAATATTCTTTGTACTCTTCTACTTACTTGGATTCTTGAGTGTTTTCATTAACTACTTACTGTTCCATGTTCCAATAATGGGAAGTTAGATAAAGCCTTTGCATGGTGTGGTTCCCAACTAAATAGAAAAAGAAAAAGAAAAAAATTTGATGGGAATTCAAAGCACATCCCTTAGACAAATAAATGGGCTACAAGAACTAGTTATGGGACTAGAAGGACATGTTACCCATGCCTAAAGGTGTCGTCTAACTAAGGCCCTATCTTACTTCCTACTTCTCTTTTCTTCTCTTTGTGAAATGGTGGTTGTTTGTGGGAGTGCTCTCATGTCTTGAGGGGGTGGATCAATCTTGGAGTGGTGATGTGAAGTCATTGAAAGAGGTTGGTTTTGGTGTAAACTAAGGATGGATCTTTTTAGGTCATTTTAAAAACAAACTCCATAAGGGACTTCTTATGACCTCAATTCAAGATTCCACCCACCTTCTTAATCATCCATCTATACTGCCATATCTCACCTCACTGTCGGTTTCTATGTTATTATTGATGTCTTAGTTTGACATGTTGGAATTCTTAAAAAGATTCTTTCTGGTTGATCCTTAACTTTTCATGACCATTAATCGACTGTGGAGCCCACAGACTCCTTAGTTGAGGTTATGCAAGGACAAAAAAGACATGTGCCTACTATGGGGAGGACCTAGTTGCATATCTTTTGGCTTGGTTAGTTAAGTTCCTTACTTTAGACATTGCTATAATCCTATCTTTCACATATTCCATTGTGTATCAAGCAAAGTGTTCCTTAGACTTCCATAATGTTCATTCTTTGGACTATTTTCTCAACTTTCTCAATTTTTTGAACTCCAATGTCCTCTTCTACTATTTTCATCATGTTCGTGGATTTTTGGGCTTCCATTTGATTCCAATTTCAATAAAAAATTCCTTATATTTTGGAAGTTTGACCAAGTCAACAAAAGTCAATAGTGATCAACAACCACGTCAACTAGGCCTAGTCGACCCAATCGACCACATCAACTAGGCCTCATTGACTAGGCCCCATCGATGCATGCCAAAAATCCTATAAATACCATTGCATACTTTGAAATTTTTTGTTATTTTCTTTATAACATGAGGGGATTTTTTGTCATTTTTTAGATCCCAAAACCTTCTAGAGCCCATAACTTGCCAACTATTTGTCCAAATCACTATGTTCTTTGATCCTGCAGCTATTGAAGGTAACCTTTCTATTGTGGGGGCCACAAACTTTAAGGTTTTTGATGAAATTTTTTGAAAATTTTTCTAACTCCCCCAAGGATTAATAAATACAATGATATGAAACCATCAAATTTTGAGAGTTAACCATTTCAACATCCTTCATAATGACTTATTAAAATTTAAACATAAATAAAATAATGATTAAAATTGATTAAATTAGCCATAATCGCAACTTAGCCAAGTGTAACTATCCTAAGGAGATAAGGTATCCCAATTGTTTCATGTTACACAACAATTGCTAACATATGGTCATGTTGTGATTACAGATGGCACTAAGACCAAAATGACCACAAGAGGGAGGGTCCTCTCAACTAAGAGAGAAATGGCCCAGAATTGGAAGGGGTCAACAAGAACAAGCCTAGAAGCTGCCAAAGGTAACCCATGCAACGGGACCTCTTCAAGAGGAGCCTAAAGTGGAATCTATTCAACAAATTCATGAAGAAGAAGCTCCATTAGAACAATCATAGTGAGGGGAAGCACCAAGATCCATACCAAGGCTTGAAGTCACCTTAACACAAGCCTACCTCGACACCATTAGGTCACATGATATCCAACGCTCAGTTCTCCAAGAATTGAACTTTGAGCCATTTTTAGAACATGCTCGAAAAAAGGTAAAAACATAATTGCAAACTTCTCCCATGTGGCCAGTCATCACTTCTAGTGGGAAGTGGTACATGGGAGAAACACACCTCTTCTAAAACAATAGAAGGGTAGGCTCCATAGTGAAAATCAAGGATATTAAAGTGTTCTAATTTACTTAAGCTATCACATAGGCACTAGGGTTGCTTGATCCTGGGACACAACTGGAAAAGGTATAAACACAAACTAACCCTAAGGCCAAAAAGGAGTGGACCCAATGGTGTTACGGGGTTAACCATAAGGAGTTCAATGTGCTCACACCAACAGAACACATGTACTTCAAAATCATAACCTATCACCTCAATCCAATGGTGAGGCCCAGTAAAGTGATTGCCTTTTCTGCCCAATCATGCACCACTCTAAGTGGGAGATTTCCAACAAACCTTTCATAACTTATCTATTTAGAGATCAAGAAGCACTTTAAAGAAAATGAACATAGAAGGAAATCCTTGCCTTTTCCCTACCTCATCTGAAACCGTTGCAAAAGTGTAGCGATCATCTGCTATGCATATGACATAATTAAGCATGCTCCTTTGGCTAGTGTGGTCTAAAATAATGAAGGACAAGATACTTTCCATGACTAAATAAGGGGAGCAGTAGCTTCCACCTCCACTGCCTACTCAGGAAAAAATGCCAGAGGCCCACATAGCCATTGAGCACTTGCACAAAATCTAAGAATAACTCTTGCATGAGTAGGAGCAATGTGCAAGAATGAGTGGCAAAGATCCATTCATATATTGACCTATGATGAGTTATCTTAATGAGGTGTCTTGGACAATTAGGTAGATGGAAAGAGGTGGCCCAATATTCTCTGCCTAATGAATGCAATTGCCCATGAGGTTGGATCCTAATGCTCAAGAGGTGACATTATCTTTATCTCAACACCAGTTATTCCTAGAAATCTTTGGGAATGACACCTCCTTTTTGGTGCATTTGAAGGAGGGCAAGGAGGCAATTGTACTAGTGATGCAATAGCAAGGATAGGAGGTTGTTGCTGAAGTAGTCATTGACCGAATTGCTAGAGTGCTTAATGCACCTGTAGCATCTATACTAGATGTATCTACATTTCAAGATGTGTAGATGTCTACAAGCATAGTCAGTAGAAGATTGAATGTAGCCCACCATAAGAATTACTGGACTGACTAATAGGGACTAGGAAATCGATTCTAAATATCTTCGATTATCCAAACAACATCACTATAATTCAGTCAAAGCTATTGGAAGAAAAGGGCAAGTGCATCATCTTGGAAGGGTAAATTGAAATGGACCAACATAGAACCAATGCTTGGACATAGAAGTTATTGGACTACATGCTCATTTTGCTGATCCCACACTCTTTAGGCCAACAATAACCAAAGATGAAGCTTTTCAATAACTTCAAGAACGACTAAAACAAGCTGAAAAGGAAATGGTGACGGCCATCTTCAACTAGTCTATAGCAGAAGCAAAAACCTACTTAGTTCAGAAGGACTTGGTTTAGATGCACTAGGAAAATGAATCACTAACTGTAGAAAATCATTGCCTACACAATGTTGATATAAAAAAGCAAAAAATACAAGAATTCATTTATCAATAGTCCTTTAGAGCCTTAGGAACCTCCACTACCTAGGACTGTTTGATCTTCCCAATTGACTTCATGCTATAAGAGAACATGCTGTCCAATTTTGCAGAGTCATGTCATGGTGTTCAAATTTGTGTCATGAATACCATGATTTTTATAATGTATTTATTCATACACTAGTCAGTTAATAATCCCATACCTTTCAAAATTTTTAAAGAAAATTGAGGATGATTTTTGATTTAGTCATGGGGGTATGATGAGTCATGGTTGGATGCATCGATGAGGCCTCATTGACTGGGCCCCATTGATGCCTTCCCATCGACACATTGTTTCATGCATTGAGACAACCTCGTCGATGTAGGGCCTATTCTTGCCTATAAATACATGCTCACTAGTCACATTTATGACATCAGTTTGTCATAGTGTAGTGAAGATCTTGCAATTTTTCCATTTGAAAGTTAGAATGTTTTTCTAAGTGCCCATAGTAGGAGTCATGGAGTGTATGGATATTTATTCAAGAACTATTGTACCTAAGCATGATAGTGTGTGTGGTAATAAAAACGAACTTCTTGATAAACCTTGCAGCATTCTAGATAGTTTAAATGTTTCATTTATGCCTTTAATATTCTCAATTATTTATTCAATGTTTTCTAGTAATTAAGCTAATTAGGTAATTAAGCAAGATAAGATAGATAGATTAATTACATAAGTATGACTACTTCAAGCATAACATGCATTCGCTTGGTAATCCTAACAACATTATTGCTTGGTGCTCCAAGTGACATGGTAACCTAGCAGTGGATATGTGGGTTTGGGACATGTACAGAAAGTGGGACTAGATGCTTATGTTAGGAATAGTTAGAGATTAGTTAGTTAGTTAAATCAATTTAGTCATTAAACTACTTTATCTCTCTTTTCAAGCACTAAAGAACCTAAAACATAAAATGATAAAAATCATATGCCTTGATTATACTTAACCATACCTTTGAGCTTCACAAGTTTAATTGGGAAGACAATGAATGACCTTAGGGCAAGACTCACTTCCTAGAATACTAGTGCATTGAAAACTATAAATTCCATGAAATTTGATTGGACTGTGCATGAGTGCTTTATGATTCATATGGTTGGGTGTAGGGGTACCACACTGCTCATTAAGTTGATTTGTAGGGCTTGGAAAAAATAGAAGGAATATCTTTTACTTTCTAATAAGATGAATGGAGAGCTTGTTCTTCCTTTAGGAATAGGTTTTCACTATAAGATCCTAATGTTGGTGGGAATCATAAAGATCCTTATAGTTTACTTTGTCTAATAATAGATTTAACTTGCTAAGAATTTTTCATATATTAGATAGAGCTTATCTCTTTTCTTCTCTTGATTTATGCTTTGAGTCTTAGCATAATGTATTTTTCAAGCACATCCAAAATGCACTTTTTCAGATCATTTTCTCATTAAGTTCTTAATTCAAAGAATAGGCCATGTGAATCTTCCCTATAATATTTTTATTGCTATTAATGCTTTTCTATCTAATGAAACTTTTCATAGGTCCTTTTGATATGTTTAGAACTTGGTTCCAAGACTAGTAAATTCTAATAATTTTATTGAATGGTGGGAAAATGCTATTCTTTTCACTATCAAATTTTTAGGATACTTTGGTAAATGCTTGGCTAAAAATTTTCAAGTTGCTACTCTTGGAAACTAAGCAAAAAATTAATTATTTGATAGAATATTTGTGTCATATCATTCATGATGAATGTGTTTAGCAGTAGATTATGAGTCTTCAACAATAGCAAAAACTTTTTGAAAATCACAAGGCATAGGATGATTTACTTAAGCCTCAATTATCTTGGTTGAAAGCAAGGGATAGAGATTCAAAAGAATTCTTCAAGTTTTTTAAATTTCTTAAAATGAATTATCAAATTTATGAAATTCATGTTAATGGTGAGGTTTTCTCTACTTCTGTATATATTTTAGATGCTTTTTTTACTCATTATTTAGATGTATTTACTTATCAAGGTATTGATAAAGAGGCTCTAGATTTTTATACATTTGTGACTCCTACTTATTCTTACTCTATTTTGGAAGAGGATGACATGGTAACTATGTAGGATTTTAAAGAAGCTCGTTTCTCTATAGCTAATGAAAAATTTCTTGGTCATGAGGATCTACCTTGTGAGTTTTATAAAGAAGTTTGGGATGATATTGCTATTGATTTTTTCAACATATATTGAGAAACTATATCTAAAGGTTCTCTTGGTTAAATGATTAATCAAGGTTTCATAACACTCATTTTGAAGTAAAGTAATAAATTTTAGAATACTAATTAACAGCTAATCACTTTGTTAAATGTTAGCTATAAAATTATTACTAAGGCTTTGGCTTTAAAAATTTGAAGATATTTATCTCAATTAGTCAAAGAAGAACCAATAGGTTGTTCTAGACAGATTTATTTTGGATAATGTTTTTATAGTTGTAGAGGCAATGAATTTGGCAATGGATACTAATCAAAATATTATTCTTGTAAAATTAGATTATGCTAAAATTTATGATAGGATGGAATGGCCTTTTATTTTGGCTATGTTATAGAAGTTAGGCTTGGGTTCTTCTTTTATGTTTCATGTTAGAATGTTACTTTCCTCTACTAGTGCTAAGATATGCATTAACAAGAGTTGTTCTTCTACTATTACTCATTAAATATTAGTTAGATAAGGCTGTCCTCTTGTTCCTTATCTTTTTATTCTTGCTACTAAATATTTTGGTTATAGTTTACATCATTATCTTTTTTAAGACAAGATTAAAGCTCTATCTCTTTTGATGATTTGACAATAAATTATTAATAGTCACTTTGTAGATGATGACTTTCTTCTTTTACAAGTAATAGAAGATAATTTAAACATTATCCTTCATTGTATCCAAGTTTATTATAAAGCCTCTAGTTTTACTATTAATTAAAACAAAACTCATGCTATGAATTCCAAGCTTGGTAATATTCCATTGGAGCTTTCTAATTTTCCTTGGAGTTGTGTTCAACCCTATGAGATTATAACTCTACTGGACATTCCTTTTTGTTCCTTAGCTTCTGCCAATCATTTTTGGAAGAAATTTTTTCATAAAATTTCTCAAAAAATTAGTAACTAGGTTGGCAAACCATTATCTTTAGCAAGAATATTTATTTATTACTTCTAGAATTTTGTAGTCTACTCATGCTTATTACTTTTCCTTGATGGCTCCTTTTGAAAGATCATATGAGTAATTAGAATAACTTATTAGATGTTTTTTTTGGGGAAGCAATCATGCTGGCCACTACTTTTCTTGAGTTAACTAGTAATTTTGTACTGTTGACAAAAGCGTTTATGGTTTGGATTTTCCTTTAGCTTATCATCAAGGTATATTACTTGCCGCCAAATGGATTTTAAGAGCTTTGGAAGGTGATGAAAGTTAAAAATTACTTATTAGATATTGAAGTAAATTTGTTTGCCTAGCAATGCCAAAAAGTTATTCTAACTCTTTATGAGAAAATTGGGTTGCTAAAATTAGAATTAGAGAATTAGTTGTGCTTCAATGCATTTGGTTAGCTTGGTAGAAAATTAGTTCTTATTTATAATGGCACCCTTTCCAACATTCATGGGATTCCATTAAATGGATATCTATCTGGTAGCACCATGTTGTTGAAATATTGCTATTTTAGCTACTTATGATTCTCATCTAAAAAGAATCAAATTCAACCATAAAGGTATTCTTCATATTGTAGGTTTTTTCTCTAGTATAATGTTACATTCCCAAATTTAGCTTAATTCATTTAATTAATTCCTTTTGATTTCTTTAATTATCCCTTTCTTAATTACTTTTATTACCTTTAATTTCTTAAGTTATCTTAAAACCAAAAACAATAAATACACTGAAGCATTATGCTCCTTCAATCATTTTATCACGTACAATAAAAACAAAGGAATGAGGTATGATAATGAGAAAAGAAAACTTCACCATTATATGACATGGATGTAAGAATTACAACATCATAGGAGATTCCAACAATTAGATTCTTCAATCCTTAGCTATCAGTTATGTTATCCTAGATTCATTTGAATGCATCATCATGGAGGAAGACCTAGTGCTCTTCAAATAGTGAAATTCACCTTACTATTTCCTTCAAGGAATAACTAGAGTGGACCATCATAACTATAATAAATCATTAACAAAGAACAAACTTAGCACACAAGACTCCTAGGTATTCTATCTAATGCTAATAAAATTTTTTGGAAATTCCTAGCCTACCTACAACCTCCTCCTCATCAAATACCCTAAAACATCCTCATCATTGATTAGTATCATGGTAGTATCTAATGATTATGCTAATAAGTAACCTTGATAGGTTTGCAATAGTCTTGTGGCCCAAGTAGGAAGGATCTAAAACTTGGATTGCATGATAGGGACCACCACAATTGCCTCTAGTACTTCTTTTCAAAGAGCATCAGACATCTTGGAGTTTCCTCATCATCCATTTATCTCCAATGATAGTATTTAGTGATTGTGATATCAAGTAACCTCAACAGGTTTGTAGTAGTGTTTTGGCCCAAGTAGGAAGTACTTGAAACCTAGATTGCATGATAAGAACCACCACAATCATCTCTACTACTCCTTATTAGCTAGGTAACTTATTGACTATAATCCTGAACCTAATTCCATTTTTTGCTAGGCTAATGAGGTCTAAGTCTCATCTAATATTGAAAATCCCTTAGAACCTAGAAGGATGACATATGCATGCCAGCTTCTAAGGCACCTAACTTAGCCTTTCTTATGTCCCATACCACATTAAGACTAACTACTACTAATTTGCTACTTAGCCTCATACATGTCCCATACCTTATCAAGACTATCAATTACTATGAAGGTGATGTTTCTTGCATCTTTTGCAACTTTTACTCCACCTAAATTAGCCACTATCCACCAAGATTTGATAGAAAAATCACTGTAGCAACCATAAGACTCAGAAAGTCATCAAAAAGAAACATTGGCATTAGGTCTAAGAAATAATTTGAGGCAAACAATAGATCTACTACCTTATTGAATCAACAATATATTCCTTGTTGATGAGCAAAACTCTTGAGATTTTAGGCATAAAGCACTAGTAATCTTAATACAAAAGAAGACACGAATGAAAAATGATGATTGAGAGAGAAATTCATAACCTGCTTATAAAGGCCAAATTACATATTCTTGTATATAACTTCTAGAATGTTCTAACTTGTAAAAAATTCAAGATAAAGATAAACATCATCTATAACCAAAATAATAGTAAATATCATCTTTAACATGGTCCATATCCAATCATCCAATCTTTATCCAAAGTAAACAAGGTTAGCATGATAAGATAATAATCAAAATACAAAGAAATATAAAATCTCATATTAACCACAAATAAAAATCATATTAGTAGGATCTCATGCTAAATTAACCAATAATTAAGTCTCATGCATGATAACTATTAATGAAGTTTCATGCCACTAAAGATAATTATCAGGCATTTATAAAGTCTCATGTCAAACGTCATTATAAAGGAGTGAGACTTATTTAAAGAAAATCAAAATATGGTTACACCAATTATTAAGTATTATGCCAAAATAATAAAATAATAATAAAATAAGAAAATATCAAATTTTATAGATAAATCAAAGGTACAAGATCCTCTATTAAGCCAAGTTTGAACTACAAAACCAATGTAATGGTAAAAGATAGAAGTGTTAATCTTTCTAAAAATCCCAAGGTGTTGCACTCTGTCCCACCAAAACATAGAATAGTCCTTCTAGAATATGAGAAAAACATGTAGCAATTAATGTCAACCATGTATTATACCACCAAAACACATATATTACTTATACAATTAATGTATCATGTCCAATTGCTTACTTTAAATAAAACATTGTAACTACCTCAAGTTAATATCTCCATTCATAGAAATGTTATTTTTCTTGCTTCTTTGGGATCTCATTTTCTTCCTTTACTCTTAGACATGCCTTTACCTAAGTAGACATTGTAATTACAATCATAAATATTCACTACAGCTTCCATTTTGTGTTTTTTCTTCTGAGCATTAATGCAACTTGCAAAACTTAATCAAACTCTAGTTTGTGATTTGAAATCATATTCGATATCAGAATGTCACACCCCAAAATTTAGATAAATTCCTTTTATTATTATTTTTATTTCATTGATTATCTCTTTTTTAATTATTTTAATTATCATTAATTTCTTATGTTATCTTAAAACTTGAACCAACAAACACACCCAAGCATTAGGATCCTCCAATCATTTCATCAAGTGCAACAAAAAGAAAGGGAACCATGGGTATGATAATGGGAAAAAGAACTTCACTCTTATACAACATGGATTCTAGAAGTACATTGTAGGAGATTCTAGTAGTTATATTCTTCAATCCTTAGTTAGTTATATTTTCCTTCCACTTTTAGCACTTGTAGTAGCTTCATCCACATGCATCATTAAGCAGGAAGAGTCAATGCTCCTCAAGGAGTTAGATTAACCTTATTATCCCTTTCAAGGCATGATTGGAGTGAGCTATCATAAATGCAACAAACCATTAGATCTTACTATTGAATTTGTTAACAAAGAATAGACTTATCATGAAAGATTCCCAAGTATCATATCAAATGCTAATAATATCTTCCAAAGGCTCCTAGCCTATCTACAATGTCATCATCATTATATACCTTCAAACATCCTTATCATTGATTGATCTCCAATGGTAGTATTCAATTATTATGCTACCAAGTAGCCTTGATAGGTTTGTAGTAATCTTGTGGCCCAAGTAGGAAGTACCTAAAATCTGGATTGCATGATAGGGGCCACCACAATCACCTCTACTACTCCTTTTAAACTAGCATTAGACATCTTGAAATATCCTCGTCATCTATTAGTATCCAATGGTACTATCTAGTGATTATGCTACCAAGTAACCTCGATAGGTTTATAGTAGTCTTTTGGCCAAAGCAGCAAGTACTTGAAACTTGGATTACATGATAGGGGCCACCACAATTACCTCTACTACTCCTTATCAGCTAGGTAACATACTAACTATAATTCTAAGCCTAATTCCACTTCCCTCCTAAACTAACTAGGTGTAAGTCTTATCTTAGATTGAAAGCTTCTTAGAACTCGCAAGGATTACATGCTCATGTTAGCTTCCAAGGCATCTAGGTCAACCCCATCCATGTACCATACCATGTTAAGACAAACCACTACTAATTTTCTACGTAGCCTCATATGTGATCCATACCTCATTAATACTATCAATTGGTGTTAAGATGATGTTTCCTGTATCTTTTGTAGCTTTTTCCACATCTAAATTAGCCAATATCCACTAATATATGATACCTAAGGCCATAAGACTCGAAAAGGACATCAAGAAGAAACATTAGCATTAGATCTAAGAAATAATTTGAAACAAACAACATATCTAATACCTTTTTAAACTAACAAGATATTCCCTCTTAATGAAAAATTCTCTTAAGATCCCAAGCATAAAGCACCAATAATCTGAAGACAAAAGATGATACAAATGAAAAGTGATGGTTGAGAGAGAATCCCATAATCTACTTATAAAGGCCAAATTATACATTCCTTTACATGACTTCTAGAAAGTTCTAAGTTGTGATAGATTCAAGATAAAGATAAAAAATATCCTTAGCCAACATAATGATAAATATCATCTTTAACAAGGCCTGCATCTAGTCATCTTATCCTTATCCCAATACAACAAGATTACCATTATAAGATGGTAGTCAAAATACAAAGAAATATAAAATATTATATTAAACAAAAATGCAAACAATGTTAGTAGGATCTCATACCAAATTGACCAATAATTAAGTCTCATGCATGGTTAAACTAGTAATGAAATTTCATGCCATTAAAGATAATCATCATGTATTTATAAAGTTTCATGTCAAACATCATCATAAAAAGGTAAGACTCATTGAAAGGAAGGTAAAATATGGTTACACCAATTATTAAGTTTCATGCAAAAATACTAACATAAAAATAAAATTAGAAAATATTAGATGTTATGGAAAAATCAAAGGTACAAGACCCTTTATTAAGCCATGTTTGAACTGCAAAACCAATGTAAGAGTAAAAGATAGAAGTATTAATTATTCTAAAAATCCTAGTGATGTTACATATAACCCCTCCTTTGCCATTACAATGGGAAAAATTTCAAGTTAAATTTAATTTAAATAAAATGGATAAAACATCATTTTAAACTCTTTGTAATAGGTGTTTGGTAGTTTTCTTAGGATCTTCGTCTTAACTCTCATCTTGTTTTTGGGATAATTGTGTTTGGCCTAATTGTGTTAAGATGGTTTATGTTTTAATCTTAAAAGGTTAGTAGTGGTTTGATAGAGAGAAAAATCCTTTTAAAATCCTTAATCATAGATGAAACACTCAAGATGTTAAGAAGGTTTGAACACAAAGGTTCAAAAACATATGATAACTTGGGGTTCAATCGAAAGTGTGATTCTTTTCTTAGTCTTTATTATATAGAGCCCTTCCAATTGGGTGATGATTATAACTTCTTGATTTTGATAGTCTAGTTTTTCTAGTTTACTCTCATAAAAATTCTATTGAACATGTTTTTGTTTATTACTCTTTTCCTCAACAATTTTGACAATGGTGTTTTTTAGTTTCCAGATTTTAAAAATTTTAAAATTCTTCTACTTATGTCATTTATGTAGGAACAATATATACTGGCCCTTTTGATTTTTTTTGGAATATGCTTTGTCTTGATGTACTTTTTTGCATTTGGAAGCATAGAGGTGATGTGATCTATAAACATATTCTACAAAGCAATGCTTTAATTTTGAGATAAATTTAAAGCTTTATATAAACTATTTAGTTGAAGTTCATGGTAAGAAAATGAAGTATCCTAGGGATATTAATTCTTTCCTTTTCTTCTTTTTTTGCATGGAAGGATGTTCCCTATGCTATTTCTCGATTTCTTTTAGATGATGTTCAACTTTCTAGCATTTGTGATTCAAATAGATTTTTGGTTTATTTTGATTTAATAAAAAACCTCTTGTTGGAAGTGAAAACCCAAAAGGACACTTCTAATAGAGGGAATGGCTTGATCCTTTTCCTATCGTGGAGGAAATATTTTTCAAAATTTATTGTAAGAGTAAAAAACTAATATTGGCATCCTCAAAACCATTGGCATTTTCCTTTCTTTCTCAATCCTTTTTAAAATGCTTTGAATCTATGATATAATGCATTTTGTAACTATGTTTTTGGTTATGAACCATCATATTACTACTTTGAATGTACTTGTACTATTTATTAATAAAATTCTTGATTTTTGGAGGTCTACCATAACAATTCCCCTCCCCTCGATATCTGGACCACCATGCAAGCATAATGCTAAAATTGATATAGAGAACATAACTCAAAGAAATGTCATATTACAATTTCAGAAGACATTCTTAAGAAAATTAGCTCATAATGGCTTTGTTTTAATGAACGAGTTTGGGCTACTAATGCATTTAGATTGTGTACTACTTGGAATAAACTTGGTAGTCTACGATAAATGATTACTTGGAATAAAGTTTCTACCCTTCATTATTTAAATAGAAAGAGGAAAAAGAATTTTGAAAGATTAATTTCTAATGTTAAGAATTTATTTAAAGTTGACAATAGCTTACATTAGCTAGATATTTTGTTTTGGAAGAATGGTAGATCTATTTTTCCATTTAATTTAAAGGGTTTTTATAAGATTATTATAAAGAATGATTTATTAATAAAAAATTTAATAAAGCTTAGTAAATGCAATTATCATCACTCTTTTGGAAAAAGAAAATGAAGTATATTTGGAAAGCTCCTACATTTTTTAGAATTCATATTTTTATTGTATCTTATTCATTAAGATCTTCCTATTAGTAGTAGTCTTAAACATATAGGGAAGGTTTTTCCTTAATGTCCTTTATGTAGAAGTGAAGACTCATTTTGTCATATGTTTTTAGTGTTTTTGGTGATCAATATAGTCATTTATGTAGAAGTGAAGAACATCCAAAATTTGTAACAACATTTAACCAAGTATCAATATAGTCATTTTTTGTTATCAACCTACGTTAACTAGTTTCTTTCTTTGCATGTGGAATTCTCTTTGATCACTTGTTATTTACTCTATTTGGAAGCTTTGGTATGTAGTTATTTTCTAGTAGTAAGAGCATAATTATGACCTCTCTTCAAGAGTCAAATATTATATTTCCAAAGATGTCACTTTTCAACTATAACTTCAAGCAAAAAAGTTTCTATTGAAAGATGAATAATTAATTTATTTTCTACAATATTAGTTTCCTTTTGTTTTGAAGGCTCAAGGATGAGAATTTTTTAGCTTTTGTTGCTATTTGTTCTTTATTTCTAATTAATGTATTCTTTTATTTTTAGAAAAAGTTCTCTTTCTTTTTACAAAAAAATCCTTTAATAGGAAGTGAAAACTTGTGAGGGCACTTCTAAATAAGGCAAGGCCAGATCCTTTGCCTACCCTAGAAGGAATACTTTTTAAGATTGATTATAAGAATGAAAACTTGAAAAGGCAATCCCAAAACCATTTGGCTTTGTCTTTAGACTCTCTCTTTGATGATTTAATGTATTCTAAATTTTTTAGATATTATTATTCATTTTTTGGAGCTAACACCATCCACCTAATGATGAATTATGTTGGAATTGAAAAACTACTATATAATTTTCATTATTAATAGCAAAATGACACCTTTCACTACTTGAGTTACTACTTTCCCACCAAATTTCCTAAGAGATATACTATAAACCACAAAAGATACATAGGTAAACCATAATGAAAAACATTCTTTCCCTTCATTTACATGCATGAAAGGAAAAACATATTTCATGTTGTGTTTTACAATGTTGAAAGGAAGATATACCAAGGTTTTTACTATCCAAATCTTACACCTAAAGATATGAAAAAGAAAATACAAATTTTAGAAGAATTTGATAAATTGTTGTACAAATTTTAAACTATGAATATTATCTTATTACTTAAAATATTTTATTGAAGTGATTCAAAGTATGGGGGAGAGGGTTGTTAATTTTAAAAAAGTTATTAATAATAAGAAAAAAATTTCAAAGTACTTCACATGCTTAATTACTAAGTAGAAAATACCAAAAACAACATGAAAAGAAAAACTTTCCAATTTTAGGGATGTTTACTATGGTGTACAACCTTAGATTGATACTTTAAAAAAATAAAATAGAAAACCTAATTATTTGTAAGAAGGATGGTCCCAATTTTGAGAAAACTTACATCACTTTTAATATCCTTTCTTAAGGTTAAAATAGTAAAAGAATTAGAGGTAGCAATATAAACCTTTGATGAAATATCAAGTTTTGTAAGAAAAGAAGATTTGATAGAAAATGTTGGCATATCTTATCTATCATAATTAACCATACTTCGAGAGTCTTTATAATTTTCTATTATTTACTTTTCAACAAAAGTTTTAATCTTTGAGTTAATAGTATTCTTGTCAAACAAGGAAAAATTTACCTTATAAGTTATTTATTTGAACTAATGAATACTTCTTGTAGTATAAGTAAAAGTAAAAGTATTTATAAAAGTTGTTTTCCTCTCTAGTTTCTTTGTGTTACCATTTGATCATATATCTAGGGCATATCTAGGTCATGCTACATTGTCAAAGGACCTAGATCAATAATTAGAAAAAGTTGAGAACAACACTTAACATGAGTGACTTAATATTATGTTTTTACATCATATCATTTAACTATAGAGTGAAGCTTTGATTATGAGAAAGGTAACCAAAAATCTAAATGAATACATATTGTAATGTAATATTAGCAATCAATTACTCATAAACATAATTAAGGTAAAAAAATGAAGTGTCTTGTTTCCATCATCACTAAAAGAAAATGTCATAATTTTCTACTTGCTAGTTGGCAAATTTGTACTATAAGAATCAACAAAACTGCATCAATATAACAAGTAGAAATTTTAGCATTGGTAGAAAAGTTAGAAGTAATTTAGAATATCCTATTAAGAAATGTAATTTTGGAGAAATTATATCCATTTTTAAAAATATCAAAATCTATAAAACTTCCAAATTAAAACTTCACCTTGTTATAAAATATAGCCAATATTACAATAACAACATAGATTCCATCGAAGTTATCCAAAAGAATACATATCTTATTTTTATTAATGAGTTTAGATATTAATGCTGGTGATATTGTACAAAAACATAATCTAAGCCATTTTCTTGTATATTTTCTTAATAATGAAAGATAAAGGCTTAAGACCTTTTCTTTTCCTTTTGTTACTTTCTTTAAATATCATAGTTTTTGTGTAATAGATACCCCTAACTAATGGTTGGTAAAGAGTTTAAATGAACCTAAAAATCCTATGGATCCTATATACTACTCCTTATCCTTCATATCATTGTGATATAAGATTAAAAATTAAATCTACAAATTCTTGATTGTTGGGAGTTTTTACATGGTAAATTCTCTTAGTGGTTTTTTATTCTTGAGGATTTTTAGTGGGTTTTTACAATTTTTTTTTTGTTGAGGAATCACCTAAAGATTAAAAATAGTAATGTCTCTAAAACTATAGAGATTATGAAGAATTTTAAAGCTTTTAATTTTGTTTTTACCTTATGATTTATAGGAATCCATGGCAAAATATATCACTTCATGATATATATTTTTGTAGATTATTGGATTTATTTGCCCAAATAAGGGTTTTATACTAGTGATTCATGCTATCCTTAAATGTTATAGAATTAATGTTTTACATGCTTACTATTTTTCTGAATATCTTTTTCTTGTTGAATTGGTGAATTTTAAAATCATTGAAAAATCATTGAATCTTAACGTTTTATGAATCAACATAATAGTTTTATTGCTCAAGAATGAAAAGTGAATTTTGATTCATATTCTTTTGATTATTATAGATTTCATTGCTAGGTCGAATTAGAAAATGTTTCTCTTATCTTTCAAAGTGTCAAAAGAAAAACTATTAGTAGCATTGACACAATCCTAAAGATAGAGTTAAAAAAATTACTAGATGGTGTGAAGTACACACATTATTTTATAGAGATTGATTTATGACAAAAGAAGATAAAATTAAAAATCAAGTATGGTAATTGGTGAGGATATTGTAGCTATTATCATTGTAAAGGATATGTTATTGGAATTTTTCCTATTCTTAATAAAATAGTTGCTCAATAGGAAAATCAATAATAATTTTTAGAAAAAGAAAAATAATGGTAATTTTTATAGACAAAAATCAAATCCTCCTTAATAAGTTCTCAATCTTTACTAATCCTTTTAATTCTAAAGGTGATAGTAAATTTTTAATATCTAAAGAAAATTCCTCTTTAGAGAAAAAGAAATTTTTAGTAGGGATCAATAATGAAAATAATGATGTAGATGAATTTTAGTCTATGTAACATAAAAAGAAGAGGTCTGCAAATACTACTTTCAATTTAAATACCTCAAAGGTATATCATTTTCTTTTATCTTCTACTATTTTTCCAAATGTTTTTTATTGGATAATGCTTATTCAATTATTAGTGACATTGATTATGAAACAAATGCTGAGCTTGAAAAATCAAGGATGGGGGCCTTCTTTCCCCATATCTCAATGTTTGTTTTATTATTGAATGTTTGGGATCTTTCTAATAGGTCTCAAGCAACATTATTAGGAAGTATATTTTAAATTGACATTTAGCTCTAGATTTTCTTTTCCTACAAGAAATTAAGATTTCAACTTATCGTATTAGTTTTATTGGTAAATGTATTTTAAAAAATTACATTATTTTTCTATTGCTCATGAATTTAATAAAAGAGGTGTTGCTATTCTTGTTGATAAAAATTAGATTGGAAAAGTTTTGAATTCTAGTTTTGACAACCTTGGTAGAGTTATTTGGATTATTTGCCATAGTGAAAATGGTGACATTAGACTTGTAATATTTATGCTCTTGATAATTGAAAAGATCTATCAAAGGTTTAAAAATATCTTCTATCTCTACCTAAAGTTGGATTATTGGAGGTGATTTTAATATGGTCGAAAGTTATTTAGATAAACTTGGTGTCTTTCATATAATATGTCTTCTAAAGAAAAAGAAAGTTGGTAAAATTTCAAAGATAAATGTTTTCTTTTTGATATTAACTCTTTATTTCCATCTTATTCAAATGAGAAGCATTATACTTAGTGTAATTATCAACAAGGAAATGATAGAATTTATTGTTGACTTAATAGATTTCACATCTCTAATGTTTCCTTTTAGAAGCCTACAAAGAAAGTAGAAGTGCATACAAATGTTACTTGTTAGATCATTTTCCTATTAGCATTTTTCTCTTTTGTATTAATTCTTCATTCTTTAAAAAGCATGAACTTTTTCATATGAATGCTAATATGTTTATGGGACCCAATGGGAGAATATTTTAAAGTCCTTATGAAATGTGAAAAAAAGCGTACTAGGGATATTGATTAGATTGATTGGTAGCAGCGAAATACTTGTAAAGTTAGGAATTATGAGAGATGTTTTGAAAAGTAATTTGCTAAGTGTAAGCTTCAAGTTGAAGAAAAGTTTGCAGAATCTTTAAAGTAAATACAAATTTTTTGAGACTAGAATCCATTTGATTTTGAAACTAAAAAGGGCTTAGCTAAAGCTTGTTCTACTAAATAATGTTAAGATACTTTTGAAGATAAAATCATTCTCACTAAAAGTCATTTTGGTTGGCTAAAAATTGAAGGTGAACCTTGCAAGGAATTTTTTAAATTTTTAAAAAGAAAGGGTTAAGTACCTAATTTGAAATTACTTTATATAAATGATTTCATTATTAAAGATCCTAAGACTATTATCAGTTTTTTAGAAAATCATTTTCTTCTAAAAGTTTTAGCAAAGAATACTTCTAGGCCTTTAGTACACATATTCCTTATCTTATAACATAAGCACATTTAAGTTTTCTTGAGGTAGAAATTATAGTGAAATAAATTAGAGTAGTAGACTCTAGTTTAGCATACGCTAAAACTCCAGGTTTTGGAGAATGAGAGAATTGTTAGAGATGATCTCTTTCATGTTTTTCCAAGAAGTTATTAAAAATGTTCCTCTTGGTAAAAATATTAATAAAGGTATGATTCATATTCTTCTTAAAAATTAAGATCTTAAACATATTGATAATTAAATATTTATTACTATTCTTAATGATACTTATAGAATTTTAGTTGATTTCATGGCTTGTCGAATTCAAAAGGTTATTGAAGATATCATTAGACTTGAGCAAACTCATTTTTTTGAAGGTAGACATACCTTAAATAATTTTATTGTAGCTTGGAAGGGAATGTAGTGGACTTCTAATACTAACCAAGACATTGTTTTTATTAAGTTAGATTATGAAAAAACTTATGATAGGATTGACAAAAATTTCATTACTTTTTATCTTTCTAACTTGAGATTTATAATTATGTTATTAAATTTGTCTATACATGGCTTAATGATTCTAATGCTTAAGTTATTACTAATTTTGGACTAATTTCTTCATTTTCTCTTCAATGGACAATTCATCAAGGTTGTCCTTTAGCTCCCTATCTTTTTATTATTATTGTAGATTTTCTCATATATAATCTACATTATGATCTACAAAGGTATCTCATTAATGGGAATTTCAATTAATAATCAAGGTATGTAATTGCTTAACATGCGCTTTGCAGAGGATTCATTTTTTATGATCAAAAATTTTCTACAATATATCAATATTCTTTTAGCTAGAGTGGTGGATTACTATTATTTGGCTCTTAGATCATTTAGAAAAAACTATTGTTTATTATAATGGTAATATTAATAAGTGGGTTACTTTCAAGCCTTGAAAAATCTTGACAGAAATTTTATTTTCTAAATTTAGAAATAACGATTTCTTTTGAGCCTAATCTTATTATTTTGTAGAATTATGTTATTGGTAAAATTGAAAAGAAGCTTTGTAAATGGAATAAAAAAAATCTCCCCCTTACCGACAAAGTTTTAGTTATTAAGAAAATGTTTCAATAAATGTATGTTTACTACTCTAGTTTTTTGGCTCTATAAAATTTCTAATGAGATAATTGATCATATCTGTCAATTTTTTCTGGACCTTTTGGAATGTGAAAAAATTAGAAAATGCAAAATGTGGAAAATGTGTTTGTATTTCCTTGTAGGCATAAGGGTAGACCAAAAACATGATGAGATTAGGACAATAGCACAATCAAGAGTTTTAATGTACCAAGACATTAGATTGAGACAACGAGAAATTTCTAAGTTAGAATGAGAGCTATCTTGAGATGACAAGGAGATCAAAGACTTTGAAATGAGAGCTAAACAGGAACAAGAGCTACATTGGGATGACAAGATAAGAGCTAGGATACAAGAGGACTCTATAAGCCAAATAAGGATGTTTTGGGGATTGTCAAGATGCCAAAATATTAGAGCAATGATTCAAATATGAATGCGCTTGCTAGATAGACATATCACATTGGCAGTAGAGGTGTAACTCTTGAAAAAAACGTCTAAGCGTAGATGTCTATAGGTAGATGTATTTCTAGAATTAATAGTATTGATAGAAAGACATATTCACTTAGAATTAGACATCTTAGATAGCCATTATCTTGCCATTGAAAAAATTCTAAGGGATTTTTGGAAGCTTGAAGAGTATGAAACCAAAGAAAATTTATGAGAATCTTAGGGCACTATTTACACAATTAGATAATAATTGTATACATCTTGTGTAGCACTTGTGTTCTTCATTGTATATCATTTGTATATTGTTTTGTAAGAGCGTAAATGCAAGGAACTTGTAAAGTGTAGTTACACTCTCTTCTTGTTTCTTTGTAGCCTTGTGGGGTTGATGTGCTTCTTGCAAGAAGGCATCTACATTGAGCTTGTTGGGACTTCACAAGGCTGAGTGTGTTTGTGGCTATGAAACACTTCAGTGTGGAGCTTACATTTTTTAAATGTTGTTAAATCCTTGAAACCACATTTTGAGCTTATTGAGACATTGCAGGGTTGAGTAGTTTTTGTAGCAACAAAATACTTCAGAGTAGAGCTCAACTCTTCTAAAGGTTGTGGCACCCTCTAAA
Source organism: Gnetum montanum (assembly GCA_015680685.1). Taxonomy (NCBI): domain Eukaryota; kingdom Viridiplantae; phylum Streptophyta; class Gnetopsida; order Gnetales; family Gnetaceae; genus Gnetum; species Gnetum montanum. The sequence continues at coordinate 205,985 of MNCI01031461.1, forward strand.
CCACATTTTTTAAGGAACAAAGTCTAGAGGTGTGCAAAGATTCTACCCTCCATATGTGAACATACCCAAGTTGGGAAATCACATAAAAATTGTGTTTGATTTTTGGTTGATGTAGATGTTATTTTTGAAAACATATGCAACCCTTCTTCTAATTTATCCATTCTCATGTGGTATTAGAGCATGGTACTACTAGTTTTGAGCATAAAAACTTAGGAGTGAATGATGGGAGAAGGATCATACAGCAAGTCACCAATGTTCAATGGGATGACCTTTACATATTAGAAGACTCAAATGTAAGAGTTATTTAAATATGTAAGTTTCTTAGTTTGGGCATTCATCTTGGATGAATGCACTCAACTCATTAGTATCATTTTGGGTAGCAAAGGTAAGAGTAGAGGTAAGTAATCTAAACTTTCAAATTTTGAAACCTTTTCTATGGAATGTTGGCTATGTGGTGGAAGAGGCCATATAACTTCCAAATACCTCAATTATTATTGGTTACATGAGAAAGAGTTTAGTAAAGAAAGGAGAATAACTAATATCTATACAAGTTGGGATGACAAAGAAGAAACAAAGCATACACCCAAGATTCACATCTATTATGCATAGGCTTGATTAATCAAGAATCCATCAATGATCCAATATTTGATGAGAAAGTTCAAGAAGATAAGAAGGAAAAAAATATCTACACAAGCTAGGATGGTGAGTCTAGTCATGAAGAATTTAATGACCCATCAACAAACTCACATATCGTCTACATAGCTCATGCACATGAAGCTCCCATCTCCAACACTATAGAAGAAATTAAGAATGTGAAGGTGCACTTGAAGAAAGATATGAGCTACTATGCAATGAATTAATGTCTACTCACAATTTGTGCTTTAAGGTGAAAAGGCCTTCAAGGAAAAGAACTAGAAATTTCTCAACTAAATAAAAAATTCTTAGATCTTACAAAGGAAAACTTAGATCTAAGGGCTAAGACTTCGAAGCAACCTTTTCCTATGAGAAGGCTAACAAGGATCTTGTAGATTTTAAGCTCATAAATGATAGGATAACACAATAGAAGAAGACTCTACAAATCATGCTAGAATAATGTGGAGATCCAAATAATGGAATAGATTTGAGAAATCATTCCCTTAATGAGACATCTACAAGTACTTCATCAAATGAGAGGTATACATCCAAGATTACACATGCCAAAATGAGAAATATTGTGTGTAATTTTTGTGGAAAATATGGGCATATGAAATTTCATTATCATTTATAGTTAAATAATCATGAATCAATTGCATGGTCTTATCAAAATAAGCCTAGAATGTATGACTTGTAGGTTAGAAAGGTTTGGAGGCCCAAGGTGAAAAAGCTAGAGGAAGAAGCTAGAGACTCAAATAGACATCTTGATGTTAGAAAAAGAAAAGATCATATGCAAGATAGGGAGGTACTCTATGATAGAGGACCTCATCCTAAACTTCAATAATCATGTTCATACCTAGAGGCATGCAAGATAATTAATGGTAAATATAGTTATAATCATTATTCCTTGACTTGATTAGCATATTTTTATGGTTGAATGAAAGCTATTGGAAATCTTTGGAAATCCAAAGAAATTTCCACTTGATCTTGCAAATTTTTGAACTATCATATTCTATAAAGACCTATTTGTGCTACTTTTAAAGTTTTATTGATATATCATGTTTTGGATTCTTAACTAGAATGTATGGATTTTAGCTAGTTTAAAGCCCTTCATTGTATGTCATGAAACAAAAGTTCTTTTTTGAACATTCATTGCTATTTAAACATATATGTGCAATCATAAAGTGCAATTGATTTTAATAAGCTATGTTCAGCATAAAGTGCTTTGTTTCTTTCATGTGAAATCATAAAGTGCAATTGCTTTGAAAAGATTTTTTATGTATGATAATTGAAGCATTTTAATTGGTACCTTTAATTTTATTTATGTATCTTCTGAGAAAAGAAACATTTTAAAAGAAATTTCTTGAGCATATGAATTATTTGCTATATTTATCATGAGTTACTACTAATGGGAGGCTTTGCTTTCAAAAGTCTCCAAACTTAATCTTGATATGTAACTATAGATTTATGGACATTTAATAAGGATATCACCTAACCTTTGTGCAATCCTCAATGTATGTGTTTTGTTTATGTGTGTTTTCTTATGTTGATTTTTTAATGATGATTCTAGGATGTTTTGCCATGTTTTGGGGTGTTTTGGACTTATTTTGATATTTCTAGGAGGTTTTGGAAGAATGGAAACTTGTTTGGAGGTTTCTAGATGTTCTTGACCTCAAAATGAGCATATTCATTTTTGGCCCTAGTAGGTTAGATGTCTACTCTAACATCTCTACACTTGGGAAAGAAGTCTATTGTTTCTTCAAGATGTCTTGTACAAATTTTAATGGAAATTTATTGCATAAGTTAATGAGATTAAAAGATGCATCTCTATGAAGGAAAGTAACTCATGAATGAATGTTCAAGAAATGGATGTATTACAAAAGTTGGAGACTGTAGTTACTATTGTGATTTTTGGATTCTCAATGTCTAATCACATAGTCCTTTGTTTTTAAAAGAGGTTCCTTGATGAGTATTTAGGAGAAATATTTTAAAGACATAACTAATGGGAGACCTTAGTCTCCACACTTGATTTTAGTGTTGCAATGTAGGTCTAGTACTTTAATGACTAAAGAATAATTAAAATTACATCTTTGAAAAGAAGAAGATGATCCTAAAAGGCCCAAGGGGAGAATACCACTCTCCCTACAACTGAGGCATTAAGATGGGAAGGATATTTGCACATATGCAAGGGGAGCCTATACCTTATCAATGGCCTATATCTTTTGGATAATGGGTGAAGGTGGAGTATTCAAGAACTCTCAACAAAAGACACTCAAGTTTCAAGATCTCCTACTTCAACACCCTGAGACACCAAAAAAAATGCGAGGTCATTCTTGCTTCACCAGGCCTTGTAATTCGCATAGCACTACAATAGTTCTTCAGGAGGAGAACATTTTAAGTTTAGGATGGCCAATTCGACAAATTTTCTACTTTGGGCATGGACAGGCTCTACGTCATCCTGCCTATCCACAAAAGTAGCCTGCCTGGCCGATAGCCTGCTCAGGGATGGTGCACAGAGTTGGCAGTAGCATTCTAGATGTGCGAAAAATAGTTTGGCAAGTTTTCTAAGTCACGAAGTCTACTACGCTACGCTACGCCTGGCTATGTAGCATAGCAAGCTTCAGAAGATGATGGTAGAATGGAGCACTACGCTACGCTACGCCACGTGATGTAGCATAGCATGGCAACAGCTCCACAGCCAGTCTGCATGCTTAGTTCCAAGTCCTTCAGCAATGTCCCTTTCTATTAGGAAGTGGTAGACCATGTCTACTGCTATGTTACGTTGAGCTACAAGGCACAACAAGGCGTAGCAATCCTGCGGAAGGCACAGAAGGTAGCTCGAAGTGCAGAAACAACAAAGTTCGTGAGACTTGCATCGTAGAAAGTAAAGTTTGTAAATCGGCAAAGCTTTCGTGACTAAGGCTAGTTGCTACACTACACTACGTAGCGTAGCATAGCATAGCATAACAAGGATGCAACACACATATAGCGGAACGCACGACAAGGTGCTACGCCAAGCATGCTACGCTACGAAGCACAGCAAGGCATGCGGGTGGTTGTGTGACATCAATGCACTTCACCTAATTGGACTGTTAGCACACATCTCCAAACACTAACGGTGCAATTACGGCATGGTAGGCTCACAGTTATGGCATGAAAGGTTCACATTACAATGGTCTTGCAGGTCCAACGGTCATACATGGCATGTGTGACGCCAGCAAGTCAACGTGGGCCCAAGGTGCGTGGCATCCAAACCACCCCTTTTGCATACCCTTGGCCCTATAAATACCTCGAGAAATAGCATTCAAAGGGTTCAAAATTTTTGGGAAAATGACATTCAAAAGAGGTTCGATCCCCGGTTCGGTTGGCACTTTTTCGCTAAGTTTCCTACTCTTTTTTCTCTGGCGCTCAAGCTCTCTTCCCAGCACATTGTAACAACATTGTAAGCTTTTTGTTTGACACTGCAAACAATTAGCATGTTTAGCTAAAATTTTTTTTCTATCCCCTTCCTACCACCTTGGTAGAATCCCTACATTGTTAGCGCCCAAGGCCGCGCCCAAGCGCACAACCTATTTTGGTCTACATGTCCTGGTTACTCTCGGGATCTCTGCACTTCGTCACGTTGTGCAACCGACTATATCCATCTTGACAGAGAAAACCTGTCTGTTCGAAGTGATGCAATTTTCTAACTGCATTTTTACTTTATTTCCTACTTATTATTGCGTCTTGCACTATTTTTCTACTTTATTTATTTCCAAGTATTATTTCGTATTTCGATTCTGTTTCAAAAAGTATATGTTGCAAAAGGCTATATAGACGCCGATTAAGTCCTTGTCTAATTGATCAGACCATTCAGGGTGCCCCATATTTGCACACACCCAGCATGGCTCTCCTGTGGGTATAGGGTTGAAACTGTCTTGCTCATCGACCCCTCGGTGTTTTCTAGCCATTGACGTTTACGATCGCTACACACCCAAATTACAGAATAAGTAAGAGGTATATTTATATTAAGGTTTTTAATGTATCTAAGGTACAAGTATGAGCTATCTTTTGATCATGTTACATTTTGAATATTTACCTTAAAATGAATTTCTTGATTATGTTTTTTTTACTTATATTTATTTACATTTGTTTATGAGCATCTTAGTAAGAATTTATTTGGTTAGTTTTGATCTCTTGATATCCTAAGCATGAAAATTTGTATTGCTTTGACCTTTCTTTTGAGTATTTGGTCTAGGTCTAAAAAGCTTAATGTGCATATATTTACTCCTTGCCATAGAATTGATATACCTTATATTTTTGGTAATGTTTTAAAAGGGTTAGAATATTGGATGATTATAAATTCATGAGATATTAGTTATTTGTTACTAATGGCTTACTGGTTTAGAGATATGTTACTTGAGCATTAGGGGTCAAAATTTGGACTTTGGCCTTTGGTTTTAAATACTCTTGAACATCAATTGAAAGGCTTGGCTTACTTGTATTTCGATTAGTTATGCCTCATTAATTTTAACTTTGTTTGTGAATAGATAAGGAGTAGCTCTTAATGAAATTTGATTTTTCGTCATCAGCCTATGAAATCAATGTTAAAGGACATGTACTTCTTAAATGATATCCACCATGTTTTCTTCATTAGGTAAATGTTTGTATCTCTATGGGATTGTCATATGATGTTATAAAGGCTTGTCATATGAAAATTTATTGAGGATGTATGGATAGGTACTTTTCATGATTCCCTCCTTTTGGATGTTCAAAAAGGGGGAGAGTTTTGTGTTGGTCATGCTCATCCATATGATGTTGCTCTTTTTATGATATATCTTTGGAAAAAAGTTTGTAATATGTTTAGTGCATTAATGAAGATAGATTATATTTTTTTACACATTCACACACAAATGTTTGTGCTTTTATTATTTATCATATAATGTCATAATGTTATGGTATTATGCTCACCCATTTTCTCAAGTTTTGAACATCACCAAAAAGGAAAATATTGTTGATCTTTTAGTATGTCAAAAACCTAGAAAATGAAAAATGTAAAAAATGTATTTGTATTACCATGTAGGTTTAAAAGTAGACCAAGATCATGATGAGATTAGGACAATAGCACAATCAAGAGCTTTAATGTATTAAGACATTAGATTGGGATAAAGAACAAATTTTGAGTTAGAATGAGAGCTACATTGAGATGACAATAAGATTTAAGACTTCAAAATGAGAGCTAAACTAGAACGAAAGCAATGTTGGGATGATAAGATAAGAGCTAGAACACAAGAGGAGTCTATGAGCTAAACGAAGATGTTTTAGGGATTTCCAAGATGAAAAAATGTTAGAGCAAGGATTCAAAGTTCAATGTGCTTGCAAGATAGATGTCTCACATTGGTAGTAGACATTTAACTCTTGAAAAATAATCTAAGGATAGATGTCTACAGGTGGATGTCTTTCTAGAATTGATAGTGTTAACAAAAAGATATCTCCAATTCAAATTAGACATCTTAGATAGCCATTATCTAGTCGTTGGAAAAATTCAAAGGGATTTTTGGAAGCTTGAAGAGTATAAAACAAAGTAGAATTCATGAGAATCTTAGAGCATTTTTCACACAATTGGATTATCATTTCATACATCTTATGTAGTACTTGTGTTCTTCATTGTATATCATTTGTATACTGTTTTGTAAGAGCTTAAATTCAAGGAACTTGTAAAGTGTAGTTACACTCTCTTCCTATTTCTCTTTATTTTCTTTTTTCTTTTTAGCATTGTGGGGTTGATGTGCTATTTATGTGAAGGCATCTACATTGAGTTTGTCAGGACCTTGTAGGGCTGAGTGTGTTTGTAGCAATGAAACACTTTGGTGTAGAGCTTAGATTTTGTAAAGGTTATGGGATTCTTGAAACCATATTTTAAGCTTGTCGTGACCTTGTGGGGTTCAGTGGTTTTTGCAATGACAAAATACTTTAGAGTAGAGCTCAAAACTTGTAAAAATTATGGTGTCCTATAAACCACATTTTTTAAGTAACAAAGTCAATAGGTTGTTGAATTTTTGGTATGTCAAAACCTTAATGAAAATGGAGCGCATAGAATGTTTGGTGTGGATGATATATCTATAGGACATGAAGAAGAACTCTACAACGAGATACCAAATACTCAAGGAAAGTGAGATCTATAAGAAAATAACAAGTGAAGACCATATGAGTTAAGATGAGAAGATGAATGAGGATGGACTAAAATTGAAGACTACAAACTAAATGAAGATGATCTAAGGATTGAGGAGAAGACAAATTGACTAGAGGAAGCCTTAGAAATTAGACTCTAAGAATTGAGGAGATGTCCCTTAGAAATAGTAGACGTCTCTAGTCCAAAGAAGATGTCCCCCTAGAGACATCCCATAGAAGATGTCCCATTATTCATCAAGATGTCTTTCTTGAATGGAGGCCATTCTCAAGTATACATGCTAATGTTAAAGGAGACATCTACATTAGCCATTTGGTAGTAGTTGAATGAATTTTGAGAAGTTTTTGAAAACTCTATAGTTATAAGAAGACATCACATTCTTGGAAATTGTGTAAGAACTATTTACATCAAGGAAATCATTGTCATATCTATGCTTTTATATTCTTACTCTTCATTGTAACATCATTTTCTTGGTTGTATATTGAATTAAGCTTGAATGATAAGGACTTGTAATTTTAGTTACATTCTTTCCTTGTACCTTTTTCTTTTCTCTTGATTTCCCTATGTGGTTGATGTGCTTCTGGCAAGAAGGCATCCACATTGAGCTTATTGGAACCTTGTAGGGTTGAGTGGTTTTGCAATGTCAAAACACTCCAGAGCAGAGCTTAAGTTTGTAAAGGTTCTAGGATTCTTAAAATGACATTTGGAGCTTATTGGGGCCTTGCAAGGTTGATTGGTTTATAGTGATAAAACACTCTAGTGTGGAGCTTAGAGCTTGTACAAGGTGTGGTGCCCTTTCAACAACATTTGATTAAGTAACAAAGTCTAGATTTGTGCATGAATTCTACCCTCTAAGTGTGGAGTACCCAAGTTGGGGAACCATGTAAAGTTTTATGTTTTTATGTGGTAGGTTTGATTTTAATTGGAAACTTATTCATCCCCCAGCTTCTAAGTTCTCAATCCTTAGAGGTGTGCAAGGATTCTACCCTCCTAATGTGGACATACCCAAGTTGGGAAACCATGTAAATATTGTGTTTAGGTTTTGGTGGTGCTATAGCTGCTATTTTTAGGAACTTATTTAACTCTCCTTCTAAGTTCTTAATCCTCATTTTTTTGGTCTATTAAGTAAAATACAAAAGACTTTTCTAGAGTTTATTGGGATATTTCACTAGTATCAAGAACCATCAATGACTTGGTCTTATCAATTATTATAATTAGGGCATTTCTCTTGTAGCAAAATGGATTGCAAATTGCATTAATAAAGATGATGTTTGACTACTCCTTTTGAAAAAAAAAAACCTTATGTAAGAAAAACATAAGAATGATAAAAATTGATCTTCTAATAACTTTCTTTACTACGTTTTTTCTCAAGGCATTTCTATTCTTAGTTTTCCAATTATTAAATAAATTTGGAAGACATGATACAAGCTTATTAAATATTGGAATTACAATCATACTATAATTTTAGAACATATGATTGAACAAATTAGTTCATGGTGGCTTCCCTTTAATAAAGGAGGTTGGCCTACTAATACAACTAGATTTTGTATCACTTAGAGCAAATTTGATATTACTATATTTTCTTATCTACATATGCATGATAGATGGATTACTTGAAATGAAGATTCTAGCCTCTATGATTTGAGTAGAAAGAGAAAAATTAATTTTGAAAATTTAATTTCTAAACTTGAATTTATTTAAGGTTAACAAAAAATTGTATAATTCTTTTCTAGATATTTTTTGGAAGGATATTAGATATGTTTTTCCTTTTAATTTGAAAGTTTCTTATGAGATTAATATAGAGAATAAATTTTTTTCATAACAAATTTAATAAATCCTAGAAAATGGAATTATCCTCAAAATTTTGGATGAGGAAAATGAAAGATATTTGGAGAGCTTATACATGTTCTAAAATTCATATTTTTTTATGTATTCCTATTGACATCAGTATTAAACATATGAGAAATGTTTCTCCGTAATGTCCTCTTTGTAGAAGTGAAGACTTATTTTCTCATGTTTTTCCTACATGTCTTATTGGTTAGCATGCTTGGAAATGAACATCTTGAACTCGTAACAACTTTCAACCAAGAATTAATAAAGTCATTCTTAGCGATCATCCTAGTTTGTTTACTTCCTTTCTTTGCATTTGTAATTATTTTCAACCACTTGTTCTCTACTCTATTTGGAAGCTTTGTTGTGTAGTTATTTTTCACAAAAAAGAGCATAAGTATGACCTCTCTTTAGAAGTGAATTTCTAGATTTGCAAAGATGTATCTTTTCAACTACAACTTCAAGAAACAAGGCTTATAGTGACAATTGAGAAATTAATTTATTTTATATAGTATTGCTTTCTTTTATTTTGGTGACTCAAGAATGGGAAAATTTTAGCTTTTGTTTTTATTTATTCTTTATCTTTGATTGATATATTATTTTTTCTTTAGAGAGCCTTTTCTCCTTATTTTATCATGAATCCATTGTGTAAGAAGTGAATATCCAAGAGAACACTTCTAAATAAGGGTAAGACCTAATCTTTTTCCTATACTAGAGGGGAGGCTTCTTAGGATTAGTTGTAAGGATGAAAACCTAAAAAGGCATTACCAAAATCATTGGGCTTTTTCTTTAGACTCTCTCTTTGATGATCTGATGTACACTTAATTTTTTAAATATTATGATTCATTTTTAAGGATCGAGAACCCCCATATTTTCCTAATATAAAAAATAATTAAAATAAAAACTAAAATGAAGAAGAGAAAAAGGTTAAACTATCAACAATCACCTCCATACAACACTTAGTAAAACCCCTAAAAATCTAGAATAATCTATATCCATACACCCTACAAAAACCAACCACATTCCTTTCCTCCCATCCTCTATCCTTCCCTCCCTTGCCTTCCCTCCTCAAACACACTAATTACATCTCCTACCACTACCAACAATCTTCTATATCCACTATGCCACACTCATATGCACTACCAATGACATCCATACCTACTACCTACTTCCTCCTACAAAAATTCCTACACAACCTATATATTGCAACTAATTAAACATTATAAGTCAAATAATAAAAATAACAAATCTTCTGGAATAACCTATAATCCCTAGCCCCTATAACATCTGAATTCAAATATTCTTTAATTTCTTCTTCATTAATGTCATTGTAAAGGCCAATTTTTAATATTTTCAGCATTTCTTTACTTTAGGTAATTTTTAGTGATTTTTAGGATTTTTTATAGGATTTAGGTATGCATGGCTCTATCAAAGTTAATTTCTTATGTGCATATCATGTTGCTTATATGTATTATGTGTCCTAGTCAAATTATTTTAATTTAATGAATATAATGTTTCTCTAGTGGATTTGATGTGTTTATGGTGAATTTAATCTTTTTCCATTAAATTTAATTTTCTCTCTTTAATTTTTCTTGAACATGTTTGATTTATCTAGAATTTTCCTATTGGAGATTCTAAATTACCTTAAATTTCTTCAACTAATATCAAATTCTTTATTTCTTGTATTAATGCAAAACTTTCTATTAATTTTGAGAATGCAAATTTATAAGCTAGTGAGTAAAAATTTGAGATGCCTTCTTCTAGTAATATTACTATAGCTAACACACTTGCTTTTAATTCTCACTAATGATGTATATGAGTTACTAGTAGCTGATCTTACATCATAATCTATGTTCATTTAAAATTTGGGTTAGTTACCATGTAATCAATGTTTTTCTTTGTAGTTAAATGATGTGATACAAAAACATGACATTCAAGTCATTCATGTTATGGATTGTTATTTTTTTCCTACTTGTTAAGGTAGATAATGCTTCAATGGTGAAACATGTCCTAGATATAGGATTCTTTATACATAAGCATGTAATGTTGATAATTTATAAATGGAGTCTAGATTTTGATGTCAAATTTGAATATATTTTAAAGTTTCATGTTTTGTTAAGATTTTTAATCTTCTACTATTTTTTTAGATAGTAGAGTAAGAGATTGTTAGTCTTCTTAATTTCATTAAGCATATAGAATCTATTTCCATACCATTTGATTTTCATAGATGTTTTTTTGTTAAATAAGTATTTTTAGCTAAAAAAAATTAGTATTACAAGTAAGTAAGAAGATTTATATGTAGCCGATCATATGTTATAATATTCTTGATTTTTATAAAATTTTTCATCATGAAGGACATTTTTTAATGCTCTTCACTTTTGTCTTAAGAAAAAAATATGTTGAAAAAATAAAGAAAAAATATGTTAAAATTAAGGATAAAATCAAGTTACTATTTTTGATAAAAATGATCAAATTACAATGAAAAACTAGAGAAGATAGAAGCTTTTGTGAATACATTTTTTTAGAGGAAGTATTGATTAGTCTAAATAGACAACTTGTAAGAAAATTCTTTCTCATTTAATAAGAATACTATTAACTTAAAAATTAAACCTTATATTAAGAAGTGGACTATGTAGCTCATGGAAAATTTGGTTGCTATAAAAGTGAGAATCCTAGGCTATGACAGTTTAACCTTGGATCCCAAGGGCATTCAAAAATAGGATCCAAGGTGCCATGAATGGTCTTATCAATCACCCATGGACTTAAAAAGTGTAAAAGGAAATGAAAACCAAAATGAAATTGTAGATTCAAACAAAAAAAAATAACTGACACCAAAATTAAAATTGAAAATAAAATTGTATTAAAAATTAACTGAAAAAACTTTATTAAATGAAAGTATAAAAATTTAGAAAGTACAAATGGGTGTTTTAAACATAAGAAGCTAGCTTGAATGGAACTTCAAGCCTATTGGAGCTAGCAATTTGTTCTTTGCAATTGATCTCCAAGATCCAAGTACTTCCCAGTTCCAAGCTTCTTGCAACTCTTTGTTGGTTTTTGTTTAGGTTTGCAACTTTGGCTACACATGGTGTTAAAAATGGTACAAGCTCTTGCTCCAATGGTATTACACCAAGGGTCTCTGATGCTCAACATAGATACTAAGTGAAACTCAAGCTCTCAAGGTTGCAAATGGCTATGAATTGAAAAAAAGGTTCAGTATTACTCAAAACTATTATTAATAATTGGAATTCAGAACCTACACATGATGTTCAAGCTTGGGATTTATAGACTTTGGGTTTTTGATTCAATGCTACAAATTATTGCCATTATTGTTGATAGATTGATTTTTGTTGTAGGTGTAACAACTATAATTTCTAGTGTAGTTGAGTATTTTTGGTAAGTTTTGATGCACCTAGGCCACCAAAACTCATCTAGATACTAAAAATAGTAAATGAACTTTTTGTGGCTACATTGGCCTTCACCTTAACTACACTAGTCTTTGAGGACTACATTGACATTTGCTAAAAATGTGTTAACTATACTAGCCAAAGTACATCTACCTAAAGTCCATGATGCTTATGCTGCCCATGTTGCCACCACTTGGAAAATGTTATTAATACACTTGCCATTTCTAGGAAAATGGAAATCCCAACAACATTAATGTTGGTGTTGTAGCTACACTAGGTTTTGTGGTGACTGTATTGGATGTTGTTGTTAGAAAGTGAAAACCCAATACCATCTACATTAGAGATAGATGGTTTTAGCATAGTTGATGCTATACCTCTACGAAAACCCATGAAAATGCCAAATTTGATAGTTCCCAAGGAAGTTTTAGCCTTCCCAAGACTATATATAGACATGATAGCATTTTTTCCACTTGGAAAGTGAGGCATTAGTAACTTATAAGGCATCTATCAGCCCCAACAAGTTAAAGTATGCAAAATTGCAACTCATGGGCTACTAATATCACATTTATAATGAAATTTTACCTCAATTTGAATGGTGAAGGTAACAAGTTCTAACATGTATTTTCTAAGTGGTGTTTCATTGGTCATTCTTTGTTGATGTTTGGAGGATTGATGTGAGAGAAATTGACAAAGAATATAAATGCCACTACAAGCCCATCACTAATGTTCCCTCTTCATGCTTGATCCTGTAGTGTCGAACCATTCTAGAGAATGCTTGTGATAATGGTATAAGGTTATTACGAGGTGAAAACATTTGTAGGTTATATTTGATCATCAGAAAATTATCATGAGGGTCCATAAGTTAACATCATGGGTATAATAAATAAGGGGTTACACTTTGTGCTTTGAAGTTTTGGTCACTTGGTAATGTTTTTGAGGAGCCAACACCTAGCTCTGAGGTTTTCTTGGCCATGAGGCTTCTTGAAAAATTTCTTCCTCATTTTTTAGGGTGAAGCCTTCATGAGGTTTCATTGCTTAGACCTACTTTGATGTGGTTTTTCCCTTAAATGAGATGTATTACATTTGATGGACTTGATGGTTTTCCTATTGAATGAGATGTGTTATATTCAATGGACTTGTAGGTGGAGCATGAAGAAGGAGATGTCAAATGGCCATAATATATGAGTGCCAAACATAGGTCAACATTGTTGCTTAGGATGAGCAAGGTCATAATTAGGTTACAGAGTCAGGCTCAAAGGTAGGTAATAGGAATGAAATGAACCAAGCACTCTTGGTACAATAGGATGAACTCACGAAATCTTGTGCATTGAGGTCACATGGTGACTTACTACCATAATGAGTTGCACCTTCATGATGACTTTAGCTTCATCTTGCAAGCACAACTCCAATAGAACAATAAAATAAGACAAATAAATCATGTTGTTACAGTACAATCCATAGTGTTACATGAAATAATTAGCAAATTAGGCTATCAAAGAATACAATTGGTTACACCCAAAGGTGATTTGCATCTTGCATTAAAGATGTTATAAAGTTTTTCAATTAAATTGTCATGCAAAAATGGATAGAGAAAAGAATGTTAGCTCACTTGTTATTGGTCATTATAATCATGGATGTTGATGTTCATACCTATCAAGAAAATATATTAGATATAATGAGGCTTTGGATAGTAATGATTCACTAAATTTTCCAACTCATTTCCATCCATGTCTACTATCCAGAAGGCTCTATTATCATAGGCCTTGGTGATCAAGAAAGGCCCTTCTCAATTTTCTAAGAATTTTTCCACATGCTTGGAGATAGTCTTGAGGACTAGGTTTCCCTTATTAATATTTTTCTTGTTTAGGTTATGATAGTGATGTGGCTTCTACTTCTCTTGGTATCACTTAATGTGAGCAAGCATTCATACTCATTGCTCCTCCACTAAGTCTAGATTCATGGTACATAGCTCCTTTTTTTGGTTTAGCATTGATGAAATCCAATAAGGCTACTGAAAGCAATATAACTTACAATTCAAGAGCTAAATGGCTTTAGAACCATAGACCAAGCTATATGAAGTTACCCCAGTTGTAGTTTGATAAGCCCAAAGCACATGGAGAAGTCAATCATGTCACTTATACCTACTATTGTTTAGCATCTTTTACTATTGGTTTATGATAACTTTGTTGCTAGCTTTAGCTTTTCCATTAGCTTGAGGGTAGTACGATGATGAAAAGGAATGTTGAATGCCTAGTTCATGACAAATTTTTTTTATTTCATTACTGCTAAATTATGGTCCATTGTCTGTGACTATGGTCATATGTGTGCCAAAATTGGCTACTATGTTGTCAAGTATACATTTGTAGACTTGTTGAGATGTTTTCTTCCTACCCCATCCCATTTTTTAAAGTATTTAATTACAGTGATGATGGAGCTATGTCTTGTAGAAGACTTAGGCATTATAGGCTCAATGATATACAAACCCCACCATTGGAATCGCCAAGTTATGTGAGTGATATGTAACTCAATTGGTGGCACATGGATTAGGTCACTATGTCATTGACATGTGTCAAAAGTTTTAATATTTTGTAGGAACTTGTTTTCCATATAGGGCCAGTAATAGCCTAGCTATCTAATCTTAGTAGCCATGACTCTAAGTCCTATATGTCTTTCATATATACCCTCATGAACTTGCTCAAGGACTATGCAGGCTTTAGTTTTTCCCGAGCACACTAATAATATGCCATCATAGGACTGTCAAAATAATATATTATCACCTAATATGATATACTATTTTAACCATTTATGCAAGACATCCTTTTGAGAAGTAGTTAGGCCTTGTGGAGATTCACCATGCATAAGGTAAAACTTGATATCGTCATACCATTCCCTTGGAGGGGCATTTATTAACAAAGGCTACAAAGGTATCCTTAGTGTTTTGTATGATGTGAATAACATAGTCCATAGTTAAGGTAGGTAACTTGCTAAACACATTAGGTGTCACACTGAGAGCTAATGTTGCAATGACATCAACTAGTGTGTTCTTAGTTTAGGGTACATGTTGGATATCAATGTCTGTAAATCATTGTACGAGTAGCTTACCTAGGTCACAATAAGGTTGTAAATGTTGGACCTTACATGCATAAACCTCTGTGATTTGGTTAACCACAAGTTGTGAATCATCATTGATCATTGAGCATTTGATTTCTAGGTCACAAGCTACCATCATTTCCTGGATGAAACATTCATACTCTACTACATTATTGGTACATGAAAATTTGAAATGGTAAGAAAAGTGTTGGATTTCACCATATAGGTATGTTATGATGGTAGCATCATTGGCCCCATGGATAGTCAAACCTCTATCAAAGTGCATGATTGCCTCATAGCCCTTAGGTACATTGGTAACAATGTTAATGTGTTCATCCAGAAAATTTGGGTCTATGATTGCATGGTCTTCTACCAGTGTAGTAGTGAGTTGCATGAATATAGCTTGTTTTTTTGTTGATGCTTGGAAATGTAATGATGGTCAAACTTGGCTATTATGTCTTTCCAATAGGCTATACGACTACTTTATAGATATTGATTATGATGGCTCTAAGCACATTATCTTTGCAAATGACATTCACTTGGTTCCTAAAGAGGTAGTATCATCACTTATTTAGTGAAAAGACTAAGGCTTGATAATACTTTTTGACTTCAATGTATTTATTCTCATGGGTAAATAATGCATGGCTTAGGTAGTATATGGGTAACTTTGCTCCATCATCTCATTTTTGATAGATGTGTCAGAGATAACAAGGTAGATGTAAAAACATTTATCCTCTTATGGTGGATAAACTGTAGGTAGTTGTCATAATTGTTTTTAAAGGTTTTCAAAGGCTTCTTGGCATTGTGCCATCCATCCATAGTGAACTCATTTCTTAAGCAAGTGTTTCATGGATTGTAACTTACTCATAAGCCTAGTGATAAACCTATAGATAAATTACAATTTTCCTTGTAATTCCTAAAGCTCCTTAAGGTTAGTTGATGCTACCAAGTTGGATATGGCCTTAACCTTATCAGGATTGACACGCATTCTCGATCTAGATACTACAAAGCCAAGCATCTTACCAATTTTAATGCCAAAGACACACTTCTTAGGGTTTAGTCAAAGCTCATACTTAAGACATTATTTAAGCACAATGTTAATGTTGTGTGCATGGTTGTCAGCCACATTGGACTTAACAACTAAATCATCTATGTAATCATTTAGAAATCCTAGAAAATAATTGTTAAAGATATATATCATATCTCTTTGGTAGGTTGCTCTTGTGTTCTTTAGGTTAAATGACATCATAATATAAAAAAAGGTCCCCTAAGGGGCCATGAAGGTTGCACTGAGTTGATGTTCTAAGTTAATCATAATTTGGTTGTATACTGAGAACCCATCAATGAAGGATAATAAGGCATGCCTAGCCATAGTTTTGTTAACTTAGTCAATACTAGGCAAAGGAAAATCATCCTTTATTATTACCTTATCTAGGTCTCAAAAATATATGCAAATATGTATACTACCATTTTTCTTAGGGACTACCTCTATGTTGGATACCCATTTTGCATAATCGACAGCTCTAATGAAACCCACTTGATAGTTTTTTGATCTCATTACGAAGTACCAAGGCTAAATGATGAATCATAAATGGGCTATATCAATTGGGCCTTATTAACTAGGCCTAGTCAATGCATGATTTGATGCATTGATGTGGCCCCATTGACATAGTGTCTATTTTCTATTATAAATACATGCTCATCTGTTGTGTTTATGACATGTCTTATCATAGTTGTAGTGGAGCTCTTACACGGTTATCATTTGGAAGTTAGAATATTTTTCTAAGTGCTAGCAATAGGAGTCAAGAGTGTATGAATCTTTATTTGAGCACTGTTATACTTGACCATAGCAGTGTGTGCGATAATAAAAATGAGATTTTGATAAACCTTGCATCACTTTGAAATAGAATAATTATTTATTTCTACATTTAATATTTTATGTAATTTTCGTTAATGCTTTAAGTGATTAAATACTTAACTAGGCTAATTTAAGCTAGATTAAGTAGTGATTAATTAAGCACATAAGTATGACCACTTTGAGCATATGATTGACACTTGGTAATCTTAGTAACACTTAAGATTTGGTAACCTAGTAGTGCTAAATGTGCTTAGGATCTGTATGGCAAGTGGAAATGAATGCTTATGTGAGAATTAGTTAGGTGTAGTTAATTAGATTAAATTAGGAATTACATTACTTCATTCCTTTCATCCTTATTTTAAGCATCCAAAACATAAAACATAAAAATAATAAAAATCATATACCTCGATTGCACTTAACCTTACCTTTGCATATCACAAGTGTAATTGGGAAGACAACAAATGACCATTAGGGCTAGTTCCACTTCCAAGAAGCTAGTATACTAGAAGACAAGGGGTCCATGGAATTCAACTAGATTGCATGTGAATGCTTAGTGATTTGTATGCTTAAGTGTAAGGGTATTCACCACTCATCATTGGCATCATTGTTGGGAACTCTTTTTGTCTGAAACATGCACTATCTAGGCATAGTGAAAATCATTAACATCATTGGATGAACCCTAAGGTCAAAAATTATTCTAAAAATAAATATAATAATTTAATAACATTGATATCTAATTTTAATTACAAAATTTCGTCTTCTCATAGGCATGATGATACTAAAATGCTAGTGTCTCAAGAATGTAGGGTGGTATATACTCGTTTCAATAATTATGTGTTTGACTTCATCTGCATCTTGCATCAGGATGAACAACTATGATAGTGAGATATGAAGGGCAACATTGTAATGCCCCTTGATCAATTTGTGCCTAGGATGCTACTCCAAACTCTTAAGAGGTTAGGCATCTAGGATCTTCAAGAAGAGTACATTGTGCATGACCATGAGTACTGGGACTACCATCCCACTGAAACACAATGCAAGAGAGATCAACACTAGGAGAAGCATCATGACGTTTTGAAGGGAAAATAGTTTACCAATCCCTTATTCTTGTTCAAAAAAAATGACAATGAGGATCCTCCCTTTGGGGATTTTCAACATGAAGATTCTCCACCCCTTGATATTGGTGATGGGGGGCCTAAACCTAAAGTTGTAGTCCACTATTAACAATCAAGGTTTAAGAAAAAGTGGGATTCAAAATAGGGACTCAAGCAAGCATCATGATGATAAGAAAGCTGACAAAAATTATTGTGATAAGCATAGAGAAGGTGGTAGATACCATGGTGATGGAAACCATCCTTCCTCTTCATCCTCTTTGTCTGCATCTTCTTCTATCTCTTCTAGTTCTAACAGATATTGTAGAAAGGACAACTATGATGAAGGTAAACAATGAGACAATCATGATGGCCAAGGCCACCATGAACAAAGAGGTAGCAAAGGACCTCATAGGTATCATTGAAATAATGATGATGATGAGCCTTTAATAGAAACTTGGAGTATGCTAAATATTGTAGAGGCAATGAAAATTCCAACCAGACATATGAAAGATAGTCAGATCAAGTGACTTGACATGAACAATATCCCCAAATTTGAGTGGGGATATAACTATGATTCATAAATACATCTTCAAGAATTTCATGATGTTTGTGTCTTACAGAATATTGAAAATGATTGTTAGAAATTTTAACTATTTCTTAGGACACTCATCAAGGAAATAGAAAGCTGGTATCGATCCTTAGAGCTAGAATCCATTCACAAGTGGAGTACAATGCTAGAGCTATTCAATGATAAATACCAGATGTACTCTCAAGTATCTAATTTAAGAAGGCATATCCAAGGATGAAAGTAAAGAACACATGAATCCTTGGATGCTACCATGGGTAGATACTATTCTCTCATACATTGATGCCTTGGCCATGGTTATTCTTAGTGGGAACAAGTTTGCCACATCATAGATGGACTCAGAAAAAAAATGAAAAGAACTCTTGGGGTTTATGCCTAAGGAAGACTATCATAACTTAGAGCTCATAAAATTCAAAGGCTAATAGAGTAGGTAGCAATAGAATAAGGAGAGTTGACAAATGGAAAAGTGCTAAGGAATATAACAATGATCCTTCCATTAGAAAAAGGTGAAACACCACCAAAATTTTAGCAACACTTCCAGAAAACATCAAAGCCTCTGAAGTAGCTTCAAATAGCCCACCATGGAGTAGGCAAGGTTCCCCTGAGGCCCACAGATCACGACGGCAAGTCTTGGTGTCAAGAATCATCAGTTTCAAGGTCAAAAAGTGTAATTTTGGCTAAGTACACTGTGCTTACGCTGCACAGCGTAAGGCCAGCATAACCAATTTTTGTAGCCCTAAAATTAAGTCCAAACATGCTGATTTTGGCTACTTGGACCCTCCTTGAGCATCACCAGAGTCCCTAACATCCAACACCATGAAATTTGAGCTCAAAAATTACCTTTTTTGGGCCATTTTTAGTTTCATACGTTGGGGTTATAGTTTCATATGCTACACAACGTAACCAAGAAAAAATTGGGACAAAACAGGCATTTTCAGGCATCATCTTTGACATCTGAACATCCCCTAGGGATAGGCAGCATTCGTACATGTTCATAGGCTTCAAAAAATTTATTTTTGGGCATAAAATATGTCATTTTAGACTTCCTACGCTGGGGTTATAGTTTCATACGCTGCACAATGAATGAACAGCGTAACAAAACCAAACAGGCCCAAAATGGTAGCCAAACGGAGTCAAAATTTTCATCCAGGCCACCCTAGAGAGTAGGTAGAAATTGGGTAACATCAAAAAAGCATGAACATATAAAAATGAGCTCAAAAAGGGTAGAAACAATTGGTTACACCGGGGTTACAGTTTCATATGCTGCACAACATAATGCCCAGCGTAATCAACCAAAATAGGGCCCAAACAACATCCAAATCAGCCCAAATTTGGCACACAAAACCCTCATGACCCATGGCATCTAGATCCATCTGAAAATAGGTCCATAGGTCAAAAAACGGTTCAAAATGCACTATTTTCACATCATATGTTGTTAGTTACGCTAGCATGCTTCCAGTAGTGTAAACCCAGCGTAAACATTTTCATATGCTGGATGCTAGATCATGGATGCCAGATGCTAACACCAGAATAGGCTGCACATAGATTAGATCCAAATCCACACACACTGGAGGGTTTGGCAGTCCAAAAAAGGCATAGAACTACAGATCTGGAGCCTAGACACCTAGATCCATGCTTGTACATTAACATTTGTTGCATTTTTGACATTTTTCAAGTTTTTATGCTAGGCATTATGCATGCTAGCGTAAGAGATCTTGGACATTGCACTATACATTGTAACAATTTCTATGCATTTTGGTCAAAACGGTCACATGCATCACCTAATCCACATTTCCCGCACCTGACAGCCATGGATCTTCACACAAATCTACATCCCACGCATCAAAACCATATAAATACCTTGATTTTCCATGTGATCAGGGTTGGAAAATTTTATCACAAACCATCTTGTATACTTTTTACACTAAACATTCTAGGCAACATTTCATATGCTGGGCATCAGACTTTGTTATGCTAAGGAAGGGAAATCTTGGTCACACTACAGAACCTACAACCATAAACCTATATTCCCCAGCATCCATTTACATCCATCGGGGCTAACATTTGACTGGTAGTAATCCACAACTACATTTGAGCGATGCACATTGCAATCATTTGTAATACACATTGTTTACATTTTTTCCAGCCAGTTTTCAGTTTTCACACAGTTTGCATCGTTTACTTTTTTTTTTCACCATTTACCATTTACATTTGTTACGCTTATTATGCTTGTTTGCATTCTATTTTCTCCATTTGCATTTGTTTACACATAACGCAGTGCCATCGTAATTGTGTGCGCTTAGGGAAGTCCTTGTTTGATCTATGTGCAAACCATCGAAGGCACTCTACCTTTGTTATTTTTTTCTAGTAGGCCCTCGGGCGAAGGCAGGGTCTTATTGTTTTATCCGTAGATCTCTCGGAGTCTATTCATTCTAGCCTCTTGCTAATGATTTCGGATGGTACAGTAAATTGGTGCTAGAAGGAGGGCCCTTCCATTTGCATTTGATTTTCCTATTCCCAGCATCCCAGATCTGGCATAGAGCTGTTAACAACGTCCACATGCTGAACTTTCGCAAAAAAAATTCCCACAGCGTCCATATGATGATCATAGCTTTCACACGCTGCACTCCAACGTATACATGCTCACATCAGCCTTTAGACGCTGCCCCCTGCTCACTGACTTCATCTAGACTCTATTCTTGGCTTGCACACGCTGCCCTTTGCTGGCACACGTTGCACATGGCATCTAGACCCTATCCACAACTGCACACACTACCCTCTGTTGGCACATGCTGTAGACTCTATCCAGAACCTTCTCCCTAGCGTACACACATTCTGCCTTAGCCTCAAACATTGTCCACAGTACTCTGATGCTACCACTGACTTCTTACACTGCAGTTCATATGCTGTCAGTTTTACACTTAGAAAATTTTTTCACACACTGCCAGGTTCTTACGCTGGACACTTAGAAAAATTTTTCACACGCTACTAGGTTCTTACGTTGGACACTTAGAAAAGTTTTTCACACACTACCAGGTTCTTATGCTGGACACTTAGAAAATTATTTCACACGCTGCCAGGCTCCTATGTTGGACACTTAGAAATTTTTTTTTCACATGTTGCCAGGTTCTTATGCTGGACACTTAGAAAATTTTTGACAACTTAAACTTCACATTTTGTAGATTTCACATGTTGCAGTTTTGCACACACTGCACATTGCACATGCTGCATACTACACAGACTTGACATGCTGCACATGTTGCACACTGGTCATGCTGCACACTCAGCCTTGACCATATGCTGCACATGCTACACACTTAGCCTGAAACACACTCGACACTTGTTAGCCAGCCTATACGCTACCTCGTCACACATCACCATGAAGTCATCTCAGAACTCTAACGCATGCACCTTCATAATCCTCACACAGGAACAATACAACTTTATCTGTGTGAGGATTTAGGCCAACCTTCCCCTTGACACCACAGAACAGGACGTAAAATGAAACTTCAAGCACATATACATGGGAGGTTATGAATTCTTCCCCTCTATATATGACATCATCCCCCTTTTTGAGCCTCACCACCAACTCATCTCTCAACTCCTTCTGGCAAGGAGCCAAAACACACGGCAACCCACTGAGGAGCCCCAAAACCAACATGATGTAGATGACTTTGAGGCACAATTTGAACCTAGGGATTCATACCACACCCTTAGTTCCCATGCCTACACGAACCCATCATTCCATCCTTGCATGGGATAGACAGCCACTCACCAAGTGTCAACGAGAACACAAGCACCGGTATCTCAACAGAGATTACCCATGCCCATCTCCACCTAGTACATACCGCACATGCAAACACATGGAGCCCCTTTCATCACTTCAGCTCCACACATCCAAGGTGTCACTTCATAGTTTGTGGCTAGGCAAGGAACCATACCCCTTGTTCAACAATCCACTCACTTCAACGTCCCACAACCCACAACCACAACTCTGAACATTACTCCACATCAACAAATGGCAACCCAACAATCTCCCCAACCAACTAACCTACCTACTGCCGAAGAGTGGGTAGAAGCCAAACAAATGATGCAAGTGTTAGCTGAAGAGGTAAAGCACCTCAAAACAGCAAACACTAAACAAGTTAAAGTACTTCTACTAGGATTATCTAATTATCTCTTCAGTATCACCGTTAGCTTTACCCAAGGGAATCACACTCCCACAGTTAACCAAGTACAATGGGAAGGGAGACTCGAACACTCACTTGGTAACATTCTGATTAGAGATCCTATTGCTTCAAGCTTGGCCCCAAGCAATCCTATGTGTGTTCACCATGTCCCTAACAGAAAATGCCTTAGACTAGTACCGATCCTTGCCATGTAACTCCATATCCTCTCTGGAGGATCTGTTACATCAGTTTTTCACCCGGTTTAAGTACAACCTCAAGCCCGAGGCCACACTAAACACTCTAATACAGGTGAAACAAGCACCACTAGAGCCTATGCAGAAGTTCATTCAACGATGGAGCGCAACCCTTAACGAACTTCATGAGCCCATCCCTGAAACGTATTTGCTTACGATTCTAAAGGGAGCCATGAATGATTGTGTTAAGTTAAAACTGTACTACCTAAGTGCTCAAACGTTGAGCCAAGCCTTCATGCAGATCAAGAACATTGAACAAGCTACACAAACTAGCAATGATCCCACCTATGTGGCTTACATGAACCAACACATTACCAAATAACAGACAACAACAGAAACTATAGCCACAAGTACAAAAACAAAAAACACCAGTACCAACCCACCTGCAACGACAAGGGCCACCCCAAGGTCCAACTTTCAGCACAAGGATCACTCTAAGTATACGCTGCTACCCATGTGACCCTCTGAACTACTAGAGAAACTCCTCAAAACTAGGCAAATCCAATACAAACAAGTAGTGGAGAATGCCCATCGAAGACATGATAGGTACTGCGAGCTACTAAGGAACCCAACCTTAGTAGCACCAAACGAGCCCCCAGTCCCACAACACTTCAAGTTAGATCAATTCTGTCACTACCACCAGATGTCTGATCATAATATCGACAAGTGTCATGCCTTACAGGATGATCTTTAGACAATGATAGAACAGGGTCAACTCAACATCAACACCTTGAGTCAACTTAGCATAGATGATGCCTCCTATGTCATAAAATCCATTAGCATAAGGAGCAAGTCCAAACCTATCTAGCAACCTTTCATGATTTGTGTGCCTCTTAGCAAGGCAACGATCCCCTCCACCTCCACGAGTAAGAGGCCTCCCATTGTCATCCAGGTGCCAGCTCGAGCACCTGCAAAACCTTTCATGGTCAAAGTACCACTAGAATTGTCCGCTAGGACGTTAAACTAGCATGATGCACCAACCATAATTGCAAAGAAACCTTTCGTCATCAAGGTGCCACAACAAGCTAGTCAAACACCAATGACTCCTCCCAAACTAGCAATTGTCATAAAGGTGCCACCACGTGATGGCCCCTCACCTACCCAAAGCCCAACTGTAGGCAACATCTCAACCTCTTCTCCCTTAAGAGTCAACCTTGCCAACAACATGGGTAAGCCTACCAACTGGTAGCAGAAGACAAACGAACAATGAACAACATCCTCAGTCAAAGCAAAGGCCACACCAAGCAAGAAACAATAAAACATTGGGGCCCTTGCCCCTCATCTCAAGCAAACAAGGTCGAAGCCCTCTATGCAAGAGGTCCATCCCTCAACCCACATGAAGGAAGCCAAAGCCAACACAATGACCAATAACACAGACTTCGTAGTTGCAGTAGCCTAGGTAAAACAAATGCTCAAATACAAGAATACAACAATGAGCATGCACGACCTGGTCATGACTTCAGCCACTTATCGTGAAGCCTTGGCTCAAATTTTTGCATCCATTCCTATTATGGAGGACATCCTCATAAATGATGAATCCATCCATGCAACGATTTCACAACACACACCACAAGGATTGAGTTCAAACACCTTAGCCTTCAATGATGATGCAGTTTAAGTCAACCCTGAATGAGGGGAGGTCACAAAAGCTCCATTGTCAATTAGCGTACGTGCTGGGCAATGTACCATTCACAGAGTGCATGTTGATGACCATGCGGCAACAAACATAGCTTTATACTTCGCCATCGACAAACTAGGCATGGCAGACGAGATCATCCCAATGAAAACCATGTTTAAAATCCTTCAATGGATCACATGTTACAGTTAAGGGCACAATCAACTTAGCCTTTGTGGTAGGAGAACAATTCCCCACTAGCGCGGAGTTCACTATCATAGAAGAGATTCCAAGTTTCAATATGATTCTTGGTAGACCTTGGCTAGCCCAACAATGGGCCATTTCCTCACTGATATATCAAGAAATCCACCTTCCATACGAAGGTGGACAAGTCATCATACATGGCGATAACACTCCCTTTCAAGCCATCCACAACATAGACACGTCACAAGTATTGAAAGAAGAGTTTCTTGATGGAACACCCATAGCAACAAATGCAACACCTAGAGCTAAAACGCCCGAATGAGTGGTAAAAATTGAAAGCCTCCTAGAGTAACCAAAACCTAGCATACCTCTTAGACCACGTATGGCTGGGAAACAACCATATGATCAAGGCCCCCCTACAGCCAAAAACACATCTGATCCTTGTCCACTCTTCACCTTTGTTCATTGTGCATACATCACCTTTGTTTGCATTGTACTAGCTTATGTGTTTACATCCAGCCTGAAAAGGCCTTAAACTAACACATGGCCCGGTATGGCTTTAAACTGCCATGCACGGCCCAAAAAGGCTGTAAACTACCACTTTTCACATTGTTTCCTATTTTTCTTGTGCATTTAGGTTCTATTTTCAGCAATTACTACTTGACATTGTGTTCTCTAGTTTCTTGTTTTGCAGGATCACCTTGACATACGTGCATGCATCCACACATCTTTCTGGCATCACGATGGTAAAGTGATACCACAGAACGTCCTGACATTATGATGATAAACTGACATCATAGAGCTTTGTCCGAAATGAAAATAAACTAGCACTCGTCTAGCATGAAATTAAACTTCCACACTCATCTGCCAGAGTCTGGTAAGACTATAAACTAGCATGCCTCTTCACAGTCCACCAAGACTATAAACTAGCACAACACTATCCACTACGACGATAAACTGGCAACATCCAATGGGTTATGACGTAAAACTAACCCATGAAAGTTTGCTAAGACTATAAACTAGCAACATATTCACCAGCCTACAGATCTATTGCTGCATTCGACCACCTATGCTCATCAAAGCCTGCTACATGAAACTGATGCTGTTCAACACTCTGTTTGCCTGAAACTCCACTCCGCCAACTGCATTCAGGTTTGAAGTGTTTCAGCTAACATCACTTGTGGTTTTCTTGTCCTCTTGGAGCTGTGTTTGTAGGATGACACTCTGAGGTGTTTGCACATAGATGCATTTCATCATAGCGACAAGACACCACATTGTTCCTGACGCCTACAACTGGGTTCATCAAACCATTCACAAGTACATTTCCTCACTCCTAATACACCCCTCAGTTACACCCCCTGATACATCCCATTCATCCCAAAAATTCTAGATGCATTGTTGCTCACTGTAACTTTCTAACTAGTGGCAACACAAAATGATGCACAACACATGACACAAGCACGAGTACAAAACTGACAGCAAGCTCTTTCCAAAAAAAAAAAGAGACAAACATAACAAAAAAAAAAGAGAAAAAAACCAAAAGTGCAAAATGCATCACAAGGCCATTGGCTCTTCCCACACACACCCCACGTAGGAAGGCAATTGTCTTAAAGGAAACACTCGTGTCTCAAATGCTCATGTTGCATCTCACTACGTGGCTTTAGCAGTCAACAACAAGTTTCCTTAAACATAGCACATGAGTCTCGTTTCTATAAAGGATGCACTTCCTCATCGCGTGGCTTTGGCAGTTCATAATAGGTTCCCTTAAACACAGTACAATGGTCCTGTTTCTCCAAAGAACGCACTCCCCATGCCTTGGTTCCAAGTTTACTAGAAACTGGCTATTGACAAGGACCAACATGACTCATTCACATGAGAGCACCCCTCTCTGCATTCCCCCTCCCAGTCACAATCCCATGTACTTTGGAAACACGGTGTGATGACATCTAGCCAATAGCCAACAGATAGTGCTGGATGCCAAGTTGATTGTGGTGTTTTTGTACTTCTTTGTTGATGCCTCTCGGGTAGATTCATCCAAGTGTCAACAAAGAGGGGCCAATGAAACACCATCAAAACTTCAGCAACACTTACAGAAAACTTTAGAGCCTCTGAAGCAGCTTCAAACAGCCCACCATGGAGCAGGCAAGGTCCCCCTAAGGCCCATAGATCATGACAGCAAGTCTCGGTGTCAAGAATCATTAGTTTCAAGGTGAAAAAGTGCAATTTTGGCTAAGTACACTGTGCTTACACTACACAGCGTAAGGCTAACATAACCAATTTTTGTAGCCCTAGAATCGAGTCTAAACAGGATAATTTTGGGCACTTGGACCCTCCTCGAGCATCACCGACATCCCTAGCAGATCCTAGCATCCAAAACCATGAAATTTGAGCTAAAAAATCATCTTTTTTAGGCCATTTTCAGTTTCATACGCTGGGGTTACAGTTTCATACGCTGCACAGCGTATGAACAGCATAACCAAGCAAAAACGGGACAAAATAGGCATTTTTAGGTAGCATCTTTGACATCTGAGCATCCCCTAGGGATAGGCAGCATTCGTACATGTTCACAGGCTTCAAAAAATTTAGTTTTGGACTTCAAATGTGTCATTTTAGACTTCTTACGCTGGGGTTACAATTTCATATGCTGCATAGCATATGAATAGTGTAACAAAATCAAACAGGCCCAAAATGGTAGCCAAACGGAGTCAAACTTTGCATCCAGGCCACCCTGGAGAGCAAGCAGTAGTCAAGTAACATCAAACAGGCATTGGTGTACAAAAATAAGCTCAAAATAGGGCAGAAACACTTGGTTACATTGGGGTTATAGTTTCATACGCTACACAGCGTAATGCCCAACGTAATCAACCAAAACAGGGCTAAAATGACATCCAAATCAACCCAAATTTGGCACAAAAAACCCTCATGACCCATGGCATGTAGATCACTCTGAAAATAGGTGTCATAGTTCAAAAATGGATTCAAAATGCACTATTTTCAGGTCATACGCTATTAGTTACAGTTGCATGCTTCCAGTAGCGTAAACCCAACGTAAACACTTTCATACGCTGGATGCTAGATGTTGGACACTAGACGCTAATGCTAGAATAGGCTATGCACACATCAGAGCTATATCCATGTACACTAGAGGCTTTGGTAGCCAAAAAATAGCACAAAACTGCAAATCTGGAGGCCAGACACCTAGATCCACGCTTGTACATTAACATTTGTTGCATTTTTGACATTTTTCAAGTTCTTACGCTGGGCATTACCCACACCAACATAAGAGATCTTGGACGCTACACTGTACATTGTAAAAATTTCTATGCATTCTAGTCAAAATGGTCACACGCATCTGATCCGCATTTCCTGCACCCGATAGCTATGGATCTTCACACAAATCTGCATCCCAGCATCAAAACCGTATAAATACGCTGATTTTCAATGAGATCGGGGTTGGAAAATTTAATCTTAGTGCATCCTGTACACTTTGTATGCTAAAAATTCTAGGAAACATTTCATACGCTAGGCATCAGACTTGGTTACGCTGAGCAAGGGCAATCTTGGTCAAGCTGTAGCACTTGCAACCAGAAACCTGTATTCCCCAGCATCCATTCACATCCATTAGGGCTAACATATGATTGGCGGTAATCCACAACTATGTTTGATAGGTGCACATTGTAATCATTTTTAATACACATTTTTTACATTTTTTCCAGCCAGTTTTCAATTTTCACATAGTTTGCATCGTTTACATTTTTTTTTCATTGTTTACCATTTACATTCGTTACGCCTGTTACGCTTGGTTGCATTCTATTTTCACCATTTACATTTGTTTACACATAACCCAGTGCCATCGCAATTGTGTACGCTTGGGGAAGTCCTTGTTTGATCTACGTGCAGACCATCCAAGGCACTCTGCCTTCGCTATTTTTTCCAGCAGGCCCTCATGAGAAGGTAGGGTCTTACTGTTTCATTCGTAGATCTCTTGACATCCATTCATTCTAGCCTCTCGCCGATGATTTCGAACGGTGCAAAAGGGAGGTCAGATTTTGTGATGATGAGGAAGAGTCACCACTTGATGAGGTGGTGCATTCGAAAATGTTGCCAATAAAAAAATTTATTTGCAATATATTGGCCAAGGTTGATAAATTATGAGACTCTTTGAAAGGTAAATTCCAAACTACTCTAAAAATTACAAAAGGATCAAGGAAGTAGAGTGATGATCATGACCACAAGAGGCAGAAAGAAGTTGAACATGCCTACCAAAGGGGCAAGGGCAAGGTTATGGTAGTAGAAGAGGTTGTGAAGTTAGAATCAAAAGACAATGGTGGTTGTGACATCTACCAATATAAACATCCTAAAGGAAGATTTTCTATTGTGTCACACTTGTAGGAGCCTGGGGTGTACACGTTGAATCCTAGATTATTAAGAAGGTAAGCACATAGAAGATTACCTTATCCTCAAGGAAATCTAAGGTGGTTCCACCATCAACAAAAATCTTATTATCTAAGTGGAGCTCCACCATAACTATATGAGAAATAATAGCAATGGCAACATCCACAGTTGTGAGGGATGCCACCACCAAGGAAATAGTACCCTTACAAGTAGCTAGATCCATATGGGTACTATGTTTAGCAACCAATGTCTTTGCATTCCTCTTCTAGTCATACTTTTGTTTAACATCATTACTACCCTTTAGAGTATTACAAAACTCATTCTCCATCTACTATAGGGGGAAACCCCATATTCTTATCACCCTTCTCATCCTTCAACACATGGTCCTCCACCCTCAACCCAACTACCACCTACTCCATCTATGCAGGATGAGCTTCAAGCCTAACTACAATAATGTAATGCTACTATGGCTGTTAACTTACAGTTGACTCCTTAGCTGAGTGGTTTGAAACTAAAATCCTATAAAAGATCATTCTTTCAAACTAATAGCCCTACTAAACCCTCACCTATTTATGTAGTTGGTCATCTTGTATCTCCTTCATCATCTACATTTATTCCTTTTTAGAGCCCTTCAAACCAAATGCCTTCTAAGATTTACATAGTTATGTTAACCCATGTTGTATTTGATTGGATCAAGGCTAGCAACCTTCTTATGAAAAGAGTTGATCCTAGAAGTCCTCATATCTATTTGTAGATTGCTAGGAATGAGCCATGTAAAGCTCTTCATGACTCAGGTTCTAGAGTTAATATGATTTCTCATGAAATGTATAATGCCTAGAACTTGCTTCCTCTCAAGAACAACAACATCCATTTAGAATTAATAGATCAGTCCATCACTATTCCCTTAGAATTGGTAGAAGATATTGCAACCATTTGCTATGGGTGGTCTTATCCTATCAATTTCTTGGTAATCATAGTTGAAAATTGCAAAGGGGACTTTCCAATCATTATGGGAAGGGCTTGGTTGAGCACTATTGATGCAAAAATGAGCATAAGAGATATTTCCTTAGAAATTTCCAAGGAAAATGCATTCAGAAAGATCAAGAAGAAGTGAGTTTCATGCATTGCATATAGTGATATAGTGTGAAATTGCATGCAAAAACTATGGTCTATGAAAAAAGCATGCATTTCTGCATGAAGGTAGTGTGGAAATGAGACAAATATTCAAAGGTGCCTATATGGAATATCCACAAAATAGAAGGGCACCCAGTGGTTGACAGCTGATCTTGGAAGTAGCACACTTTACATGGAACTTGTTAAGAGTCTGACATATGCCTATATTGAAAACATGGATGAACTAGAGCAAGTTCATCACCAACTCTCTAATGATGCAAATGATGATACCAATTGGGGAGAGTTGGAAATCCTTGAGAATTTTAAACAAAAGCCCTTAGAGTTGAAAACTCTACCTATTGACATGAAGTATGCATTTTTGAAAAATGGCAAGCCAGTAATCATCAATCACAACTTTGCTTCTAAATAGAAATAGATGTTGTTGAAGGTGGTTAACAAATGGCCAACAATATTTTCTTGGTCATATATTGAACTCACAAGGATTGATCTTAGGATATGCCAACATCATATCTACACTAATTTGGCCATGAATCCAAAGAGGTAGCTGCAGTAGCGATTGAATTCCAAATTGAAGCAAATAGTCAAAGAGGAAATTGAACAACTCCTAAAGGTGGGGTTTATCTACCCCATTGTAGATAGTGAGTGGGTTAGCCCACTCATGATTGTGCCAAAGAAAGGTGGTAAGTGATAGGTCTACATTGAATTTCAACTATTGAATATGATAACATTCAAAGATCACTTTCCATTGCCATTTGTGAATCAAGTGTTGGACACTATATATGGGCATTGCTATTACAACTTGTTGGATGGTTATTGCTATTACAACTTGTTGGATGGTTATAGTGGCTATAACCAGATCTAGATCATGCTAGAGGATTAAAACAAAACAACATTCATGAATCCCTAGGAAAATTTTGCTTATTAGAATATGAATTTTGGTCTATACAATCCTACAATATTCAAATGCTTGATCTTGAGCATTTTTCAACAACAGATTGGTTGTAGGATGGAACTCTTCATGGATGACTTCTCCACCTATGGAGACACATTTGAGCAAGCTCTAGACCACCTTGAGCAAGTGTTTAAAAGATGTGTGAAGATAAATCTTTGACTCAATTGGTAGGAGAGCCATTTGATGGTCCAAGAGGGCATTGTACTAGGGCATAGAATTTCTTAGGCAAGGGTTAAGGTGAACCTTGAAAAGATAAGGGTCATCCAAGGAATAACTCACTGATTGAAAATCATTAAAGATGTTCAATCATTCGTTAGACACATTAGCTACTACTAGTGATTTATAGAGAATTTCTCTTTTGCCAAGCTGACAAAGAAAGATGTTCCATTCATCTGGTCTAAGGAATGCAAAAATGCACTCCAAAGCCTCAAAAACGAAACTCATAGAGACTCCAATTCTATGAGCACCTAATTGTTCTAGACCATTTCATATAATGATAGATGCATCAAAATATGCCTTGGGAGCTATGTTTATGTAGTTTGATGATAAGAAAAATCCATATTATATCCAAAATGCAAGTTGAATCATTGTGAATACATAGTTGAATTACACCACAATGGAGAAAGAAAAATGGTAGTGGTGTATGCTCTAGAAAAGTTTAGCCACTATGTTCTTAGACACAAAGTGTTTGTGCAAATTAACCATAATGCAATTTTCTTCTTGATGAATAAGCCAATGGTGAGCCCTCGTTGAAACACCACAAAAAATTTTGAGGCCTCGATGGTTCGGCAAAATCTAGCGACTTAGGCGAGGAGTCGTGACAAGGCGCGGCACAGTACAGATGAAGTTCAGGAGACAGAACAATATGATGGGTGCACGATGGCAAGCCTTCCACTTTGCTAGTTTTCTATGTTTCAAGAGCTTGACATTTAGCACATTACGTTGAATTATGCAACATAGTGTAACGGTGCGTTGTGCAGCATAATATCAAAGACAGCCCACCACAGCATCAAGGATGGCAAACATCTAAGACTTCGACAACCCAGCAAAAATCCTAAGGCTTAAGCAACAATTCGCAGCATGATGCGCATCTTAGTGGGTTTTTCTTTCTGGTTAAGAAGCCCATTACATTGTGTTACGCAGTGCTGCGTAATAAAACCCTGAAAGGGATTGAAACAAAGGAAGCGCGATGACAATACTTTAACTTTTGCAGTTTTGTTATTTTATGCTGAATCACGCTATGATGCGTAATGTAGTGTAACACAACGTAATGCAAGTAATGACTGCACAATTCAAACATCAGTAATTCATACACCACAATACAATCTCTAGCGTATTTTAGCTTAATCAAAGGATAGTTTGTTGCCAAAGTGCAAATAAGAGTGGTTTACGACGCACTACGCGGCATAGTGTCCCAAGCCTCAACGACGACGCATCAGGTCAACAACATCTTATAAGTTGAGGACACGCATCACCTAAACCACATTTTCCTCTTGACCCTAACCTTATAAATGCTCTAGTTGACAAAGATCAAGGGGTTGACAAAAATTTTCTCTTTCAAGGTTGGCAAGAGAGCAGAAAAGAGGATCAGCGATCATGAGAACATCAGAGGTGATTGGCAAGAGCTCTTGATAAAAAAAATTTGAATACCAGATATTCTCCCCGGGGTCTGACTTCCCTATGCCCAGATTGGCTAGAATAAGGTAGATTGACCCTCACTTTTTCATCTTTAGATAACTTTCTTGCTGCTGGCATATGCTTTGTCCAAACTGAAGCCCTCCTGTAATCATTGTATCAAACATATTGTGTTCATAAATTAAATCCCAGATCTTATGATCGTATTCCCTACATATCTGATTCCTTGCATCCTATTTGTATAGATTTGGTAATCACATCTAAATTGTTTACATCGTTTTCAATCGTTTTCGGGATTAACAATATTGCATCTCCTTATAAAGGATCTTCGTTTTTCCATCAAATTATTAAAAAATTTTTACTGACCTAGTAAGTCCCTGTCTGATCGACAAGACCATTCAGGGCACCTTGGATTCATTTTTTCTCCAGCATGGTCCTCGCATGGATCCAGGGTTAGAACTATGTACATGGATTTTTGTTTGGTATTTCCAATAATCGACGTTTTCCATCATTACTATTTTCTAGTGCTAGAAGGAGGGCCTTCATAGCCAATCCGTATTTTACGGGTAGTCTTGTAAGCTTTCTATACCCATTATCAATCAATGTAAACGTAATACCTCTGAGGTCGTTTACGAAATTGTGAGGTGCAGATCGGTCGCTTCCATGATTCCTTTGGAATCCTACAAGATAGAAAGCCTTGATTATTGTCTCAGCTTTTCTTTGTCCCTCTGATCTTTATAGTTATCGTTATTATCTCCGAATCGTGTAGAAAATGGTTACATCAACCATAGCTGTTGACACTGCCAACCTAGAATACCCTTGGACCATGCAAGTTACACTTCCTGCGGTTGAGCAACCACTTAGTCCAGTGTGACCACGCCGCTCCCTCAAGCTACAAAACAAGGAGCCTGAGGGACATGCTTAGTGTAGGGAAAGCTACAATTTCCTCAATGCTAAATTAGTAGCAAACTTGCCTATGTATCCACAAGAACTCGAGGAAAAATGAGAGTACAAGTTCATGTACTGCAATGGGAATGAACTCATTCCTACACCTAGGACTGTCATACCCCTGATAGAGCAACAAAATTGGATCCTAGATTAGATGCTGATGGCAAAGACATCGTCAGAATAGCTAGAAGTCTTGTTCCATGATGAAACGCTTCACAATGGGTAAGACAACCTAGACTCTCACTCTGAAGGGGGTAGTCGTGTTGATTTCACCATGGCCCCTCCTTCCACAACGTCTCGTGTAAATCCATTTTTCATGGTCACCACGCCTTTGACATTGTCTAACACGAATCGAGTCCCGCACTCGCTGCGCTTACATTTTCTCTCTCCGACCATTTTCCTGGGTGACGGTCCCTCACAAATCATTCCCCAGCATATGAAATTACCTAATCCACCTCATCGTACACCTGTGCCTATGCCACCGCATGTGCATGTGGTATCTACGTCGTAATTACCTACAACACCAACCATACTTTCGACCCACACGATAGAGCCTACCACTACAACATGGTAGGTTCCAAACATGCTGCTCATTGTGCATCCTATGCAACTGCCCCATCATCCCCATCATCAAAGTCAAGTCCCACAAGTGCTAAACCCAGCTACAGGATCACTGCTCATGCCCCCGGTTACACAAACAGCATACCCAATGGTGCAGCCGATGGTAGTTGACTCAGACTTGATAAAGCCTTTGAAGATTGCCCCCTTGAAGATTGCCAATACAACTTAGACTAAGATAAAGCCTTTGAAGATTGCCACTCCTCCCTGAGAAATTCGTCTCCTAGGGCTAATGGAAGAGGAAAAGGGTGACAAGAAGCCAAATTAGGGGCAGGATCTCTTCGACGCCTTTACACAAGTTGAACAGGCTCTAAAGCAAAAAAATACAATGTTGAGCCTTTATGACTTACTCATGACATCATAGAAACATCGTGAGGCTATGGTTCGTATGCTAATGTCCATACCCGTGGACAAAAGCCTGCTGGCAGATGAAGAAGCGATTCACTCCATTATGCTTCCTCTCGCAGCTGAGAAACCTGGGCCTTCCCTATTGACCTTTCGTGACTAATCCATTAAGGATGACCCAGAGAAGGGTTAGGTAACAATGGTGCCCATGTTCATCACCATCTGGGTTGGCCAACACTAAATTCGGAGGGTGCATGTGGATGATGGGGTAGCCACTAATGTCATCCCATATTCCATAGTGGATAAGCTAGGCTTGANATTACACAAACAGCATACCCAATGGCGCAGCTGACAGTAGTTGACTCAGACTTGATAAAGCCTTTGAAGATTGCCCCCTTGAAGATTGTCAATACAACTTAGACTAAGATAAAGCCTTTGAAGATTGCCACTCCTCCCTGAGAAATTCGTCTCCTAGGACTAATGGAAGAGGAAAAGGGTGAAAAGTAGCCAAATTAGGGGCAGGATCTCTTCGATGCCTTTACACAAGTTGAACAGGCTCTAAAGCAAAAAAATACAATGTTGAGCCTTTATGACTTACTAATGACATCATAGAAACATCGTGAGGCTATGGTTCATATGCTGATGTCCATACTCATGGACGAAAGCCTGCTGGCAGATGAAGAAGCGATTCACTCCATTATGCTTCCTCTCGCAGCTGAGAAACCTGGGCCTTCCCTAATGACCTTTCGTGACTAATCCATTAAGGATGACCGAGAGAAGGGTTAGGTAACAATGGCGCCCATGTTCATCACCATCTGGGTTGGCTAGCACTGAATTCGGAGGGTGCATGTGGATGATGGGGTAGCCGCTAATGTCATCGCATATTCCATAGTGGATAAGCTAGGCTTGATCGATCAGATCAGTCCTACCACGATGTCACGTCTAAAGTCGTTCAACAGGGCACTAGTGCAAGTCAAGGGCATAGTGCACATCAACTTTGTGGTAGGGGATCAGTTCCCCATAGACGCAACATTTATTTTCATCAAAGAGATGCCTAGTCTCAACTTGATCCTGGGGAGGTCTTGGTTGGCTCAACTGAGGGCATTTTCGTCACCTATCGATTAGGAGATCCATCTACCCTACGCAGGAGGAGAAGTGGTCATCCATGGTGATGAAATAACCCCTTAGGTTGTTAACAACATAGAAACAGAACACGGGTTGAAAATCAAAATATCCGAAGATTAGCCCCCTATCTGAATAGTCGAACAAGTCGAAATAGTGGCTGATGACAGCCTAACTTGGGCCGAACTACCATTCCCATCGTAGTGTGATGTGAAAGAAAAGGGTGGTAAATCCCCTCATCTTTACGCATTACCAAAAATAAAAGTGATTAGGAAACAATTATAGGGCTATCCAGTAAGCTTGGTCATCTGACTACCATACAATTTACGCATATTTTCTTTCATCATGCTATCCCAGCTTTGCTTTACAAACACTCATCTTGTTTTTATGCTTACACTTATTCCTTGCACTCCTATCAACTATTCTCATTTACACTTATGTTTTTACGCTCCCACTAGTTATCTTTCTCACCCTTAACTTTATCTACAACTAGTCATGTATGCTTGGCACCTGACATATGCCCATGGCCCGAAATGGCCTAAAACTACCCATGGCCCGAAATGGCCTAAAACTACCCATGGCCTGAAATGGCCTAAAACTACCCACGGCCCACAATGGCCTTAAGCTATTTAGGACCCGAAATGGCGTAAAACTAATCGCAGCCTGCCATGGCTTAAAACTAGCTATTTAATGTTATTTATCCTTTCACACACCACATATGCCCATGGCCCAAAATGGCCTAAAACTACCCATGGCCCAAAATGGCCTAAAACTACTCATGGCCCGAAATGGCCTAAAACTAATTGCAGCCTGCCAAAACTGGCGACTTGGTGTTATTTATTTTCTTCACGCATATGTCCAGGGCCTGAAATGGCCTAAAACTATACATGGCCCGGAATGGCCTAAAACTACCTGTTTAAATCACAATTTAAGCTTGGACTAATCAAAGGCCCAAAATGGCCTAAAACTAGTTACCGTATTTATGCTTTGCACCCGAATTATCTAGTAGCCCACAATGACTTTATACCATGTAACTTCATTTATGCTACACACCTAAAACTATCTGCCATTTCTTATAGCATCAAAACCTACTTATTTACGCTTTGCATGAAATGAAGATAGCAAAAGAACATCAACTTAGACTAAATTTGCATTAAAGTGTTAAAGAAAAATATTGTCTTTCCATCACAAAAAATGAAATGTGACTAGTATAGCCACACTAAGCATCTCATTTGTCCCCACTGTCACCCATATCCCTCAGCTCAATCTCCACTCCGAGTAAGTCGTCCTCGTAGGGACCACCTTTTTTAGGTGGCACTTCTTTGTGAAGGTGTCCCTCCCTGCTAGGCTCTTCTATATGAAGTTGTTTGCCATGGTGTTGATTGTCATCATTACGCTCCGTCCCTTGCAAACCCTCTTCATGAGGACTGCCATCCACGTTAGGTTCGTCTCACTGAGGAACCTTCTCAGGATGTTCCTACAATTAACTTAACACGCATATTGACATCATGGTCAAGGCTAGCTATGATAAAAGGAATAATAAAACAAAAACTCACCTGTGACGGTCCTGCATCGGTAGCAAATGGAATTTTTTCTAAGACAATCCACAGACGTTGCATAATTTCATCTTCGGTAAGCTCAGACCAAACCCCGTCTCCTAGATTAGCTCTTGCCTTGATCTTCCCTTTCTCCACAGGAGTCCATTAGGGTGGTTTGGGGAAGAAGGAAGGGATGGTTGTCTCCCCTCTAGGAAGAGTCATTTCCCTTTTTGGAGAGGCACTCACCATCACTTGCTCCTGGAACTTTTCAAATGCATTGGAAGCACCAATAACATCGAGGAATAGTTGAAGAGATTGAGCCTCGATGGCAGAGTCCCTGTACTGTTGATGATAGGTAGCGCATTCCCACTTGTAGACATATTTGTGGTCTTTCTATGTCTGCCCCCACTCTTGCACACTTGTGCAAAAGTTCTTCCAGTCTTGATTTCTCTGAGTTAGGAGTTCCATTTGCATCCGCTGCTCAACTAGTTCACAACTAGTTTGGACACTATTTAGATAACCGTCCAATAATGGGCATAGTCCACAACAGCTATCTGCTAGTCCTCGTTGCCCATCCCCTAAGCTTGCAGGAATTCATTCTGTGACCTCAAATCCCCCACTTCATCACCTAGAGCCACCTCTCTTTCTCTGACCTTTGCAATCTCTTCCAAAGATCTTTGTTTACACTTTGACATTCCCACAAGGAGCAGGTCGAGCGTACCGCACACTTATGTATCTTGTCATAAATGCTGCGTGGCATGATGGCTGCTTCCGATGAGGGTTCGGTGGTGTCTAGATGAATAAGCTCCGGTGGATCCCATTTGAGTTGAGCTCCTAACAACATAAAATAGTGGTTAGGCATAATTAGGTAACATAATACCATGTTGGAGTAACTTTTGCATAATGATCGTGATGTACTTGCTTTAGGATTAATTTGCTCCAAGCGACTGATCA
Organism: Gnetum montanum; assembly: GCA_015680685.1. Classification (NCBI taxonomy): domain Eukaryota; kingdom Viridiplantae; phylum Streptophyta; class Gnetopsida; order Gnetales; family Gnetaceae; genus Gnetum; species Gnetum montanum. The sequence goes on from MNCI01031461.1 coordinate 244,532, forward strand.
TATCTTGGACGAACCCCTTCATAAAGGTGAATTTATCAGGAAATTCGCCCCAGGATCAAGTCACCATTGTTGACAAATGTCTGTCCTGGTCATCTATTACGTAGGACAGGTTCCACTACAATGACCAATATAACCTTTAGAAGAAATGGTCTAGAGTTAAGTATGCCATGAAAGTTAGCCTCATAGAGTCACCGATGATTTACCTCTTCTTGTCTGGGTCAAAAGGACTTTGGAATCTTCCACTACTGCTCCCTTCTCGTGCATGGGAACCTGTACACTGCTAGCCGTGTTGACTACAACCTCTTCTTCCAAGGTCGGGGCCTCCTCCTCACACCGCAAAACCATAGCCCCTGTTTTAGGGATTAACCTTTCCATGACCTTCTCCTTCGCTGTCACACAATGTCCTTAGTTAACATAAAATTTTGCTCTAGTTCGGTAAATTATGATGTAAGATTGTCTATATCTAGCATAATTGTAACCATTTTTGCATTATTTTGCTTACCTGCTGGAGGATTAGTCCTCTAAAACTTGACCTGCATCTTCTGCCTCGCACCACTTACTGGCTTGCTAGACTTCTTGGTCAAACAAGGCTTCTTCCGGGGCACCGATGAGTCCACTATCTCATTTGCCAGGTGTTTCCCTCTTAACGCATCACCAGTATAGGAAGGGAGTGCCCCACCCACACTGTGTTGACCCCGCATTTGAGGTGCCATCATGTTTTTAGTCGTTACTAACAACGACTCCCTGATTTCTTCAGGAGGCTCCTATGACCGGACAGTGCTGAAAATATGGGAAATCCATGGTTTAGAGATCTGGCTACAGTCATGCTGCACCCAGACTCCATTTCTTTAAACCACCAGAAACTCGACAAAGTGCTAGAAGCAAGCTATAAAAAAGGCAAAATGCACATAGAAATGGGATTCAAGCTTCTTGCAAAGCTTGACCATTTCAATGCGCAGGCCTTTAGCAAAATAGCTAGCCCAATTGAATTGCATCCCCTCCTCCATGACTTCTTGCATAATGCAAGCTTGCTCAATGGTGAGGAATCTCCCTTGTGAGAGTGTCTTGGGGAAGGCTTGGGCTCGGAAAAGGGGGTAAATGATGTTGGCCACCTCCAACTCAATCCCTTCGGCAAGAATTCCTTTGACCTTCTTCCTGACCCCTAGCCACTCCTCTATCTCTTCCTGGTACTTGGGGCTCCTCTTCGACTTTTCCTTTATAGGAAATCCATCAGAGGGGACCTTGAAGAGATTGGTTAACAGCTAAGTGTCAATCTCAAAATTTATGCGCATGTTACGTACGCGTATGCAGAGACACTCAGCTTCTTCATTGAAGGAGTTAACTAAGGTCAACATTTTGCCCACAGTAACATCAGGAGTTATGGCCAAGAACAAGTCCATTAGTCCAGCCTCCCCAAATTTATTGGTTAAAACAACAGGGGCTGCCCTATGGCTGAGCTAGCGTTGTGCCTCTTTTATGTCATCGTAGCAGAAAAATATATTGCTCGTGTCGTGACCAGAAGCCATGATCATAATCTCCCGTGATTCCCTGACTACACACATAAAACAATAGCTAAGCCAAGATAGCAAAAAATAAAATAAGACAACTTCACACATCATCGCTAGTTAATAACATTGACACAATTCATCATCATAATGAAGTTTACCAGGTCCCAATGGCAAAGGAAATGGAGGGATTTTCCTCCACATGTCGACGATAGTGAGGGGAGGATCCAATGTCCATTCCTTATCCAGCCATCCAAGATTTTTACATCTAGCAAAGAAGTCAGCATAGCAGGTTGGGTATTCTAGAATTTCAAATGCTAGTTGTTCCATGACAGTGGCCCGTACGTTGCTAATAGCAGTAAATTCACCTATAGCCCTTTTGGTTAATGACAAGGTATCATTATCGCCTAGGAGACCGCTGTCATTGGTAAAGAATCTACATCACAAAAAATGGGCAAATTCTTTACACTCAACATAAATTTAAACAGCTTCCGACCTACCCCTAGCCCCTCTCGCCCCCCCATTCCCTGTTGGGCTCGTTGTTTCTGTGTGTGTGGGGTCGTGCCCCCCTATTGGGGGTGCGCCCCCCCTCCTGTCCTCCCCCTTGCTTTTGCGTTGTGGGTGTGCCCCCCCCCCACGTTGGGGGTGCACCCCCCCCCACGTTGGGGGGTTTTGGACATCTGTATGACATCTGTACGGCTCCGTGGTTAGGCTGCCATGCTGGGGGTCAGCCGAGTTTTTTCTCTTGATCTTTTGTGGCTTTCTGGGGACCCCCCCCTCTTCGGGGTGGGCCACCCCTGCTCGTACTTGTATATCTGTGTACCATTCTTTTAGTAATACATTCCCTAACATTCTCTCTCTCAAAAAAAAACATAAATTTAAACAGTAGTTAGCACATTGACACAAATCGAAATGACACAAATTTAGATTCTTACCCATCGGCGTAATACAAATTTAGGTTGTGAGGTGACGGGCCATGAACAGAGTATTGTAGGAGTGATAGTAGTTGAATCTAGGAACCTCCCAGATCCAACTCAAACACCTCAAACCTTTGGCACTTTGTTTGTGGTCTTGCACCCACACAGTCTTAATCCTGCCGTTCATCAGGAACCCCAAGACACCCTACGTTGAACCAACCAGTAGCGTCTCCAAAATAGCAACAGCTACATTGCCTGGTAGATGCGACTAGATGATTACACTATAGTTACAAAGCAGAAACTATAGGAACCACCGTGTGCCCCTTCAGAACCACATTGCCTCCCCCTGTATACAAGCATGAGGAGGAGGAACACTGGCCGTGAGGACATGCATGCAGCAGAGAATGTCCATGATGTCCAAAACGATTAGGATGAGCTTGAGCATAATACTGTACAATAACAAAAAAAAAACATACCATAATTAGGCAAAACATTTAGACATGAACCTTTTTTTACTCTAAATTAAGGGTTTTCCTAAGTCCTAGAAAATTATAGGTTCCACTGGAAACACATTGCCAAAACCGCCCAAACCCTTGCAACAACGTAAGGTTTGTCCCTGACAACGGCGATGAAAGAAAAACTGCTTATCATTCCAGCGTAACATGTAACCATTACAGGAATAAATGAAAAGAGAACAAAACCTTGATTATACTATCCACTAGCTGTAACACCTAGGGTTTTTTTTCGATTATACACAACGTTTGCCTAGCTTTACTCAATGTTACCTAAACCCTCGTAATAATACGAGGTTCATCTCCAACAGCGAAGACGAAGGTAATGTCACAAACCACAATGGCTCAGCCCGCGTAAACAGATACCAGTCCTCAATGCAACATATGCATTTAGGAAAATAACATACAACCACGACGCTACAACAAATATAACAATGGTGCAAAAGGCTGGACGATGACTTACCGGTTTAGTGGAGTAACATCCTAAGCCTTGACTCTGGCCTGCAAAGCCCACTGCAAACTCTCCTGCACTTTGTCAATCCTTGCTAGTTTAGCATTCTTCCCCTTCATCTTAGGTGCCATAGTTTTAATTGAATGAATTCTTGTAAAACCCTTTGATTATGCCTTGCTCCCGCCCCTTTGCTGCTATAGCCAAAATCCAAAGTCGTGATATTTGTAACCTGCTTCAAGTATGAACCATCGATTTATAAACAAAATGCTAGAAACTAACTTCTGTTTCTGCCCGATCGATGCGGAACTTCCCAAAATGCTGATGTTAATATGACATAAAACATGAAGATTGAGGCATTAATTTCGTAGATATTGTGTAGATTGCTGTCTGAAATGACCCTAAACTAATACATTTATCATCTCATAATCCAGCCGCATTAACTACGGCTTATACAGAAATTCAAATTTCATGACACACTAGACACGCCACGTTGCACCTTCCATTTTATTTCATACACCAGCATCTAGGAAGTCGAGCTCATCACCGTTTTATAGACCAAGCATGTTTATAATGGTCCACTAAGACCTTAAACTGAAACTTTCTTAATATGCAACCCTGACGCAACGAAAACAAAAACAAACTCTTATCGCTCAACAGGTTGGCCGAAAAACGATGTAACAACTTCCCTTTTTTGGCATTTTTTGCAAGGCGATTCGCAAATGGACGCAGATTTATCTACAGCATTAGCCTTAACAGGCCCATACGGGGAGACCGTTAGACGGCTTAATTGCACGCTAATAGAAACAGACCCTTTCCTTTGTGATGCGACTATAGCAACATCAGAAATATCCCCAGATTGGCTAGAACATCTAGCCCGAACGCTAGACCTGGAGGCTAGCAATGTAACTGAGGACCCTGTCGATGAGGTCCCTATGGTTACGCATAAAGGCAAAAATAAAACTCTCAGGGTTAGTTCCCTCCTAGACCGATAGACACAGAGTGACATAACGCAGGTGCTCCAAAACAATGCTGCTGTATTTGCGTGGTCATACGAAGACATGCCGGGGTTAGACCCGAGATTAATACAACATAACATAATTTTAGACCCATGCATTAAAGCAATTAGATAGAAAGCATGAAAGATTAAGCCAGAAATCACGTTAGTAGTGCATAATGAAATCACCAAGTGATATCAGGCTAGTTACATTCGCACGATTGATTACTTAGATTGGGTGTCCAACATCATAGTTGTTACTAAGAAAACGGGAGGCATACACATCTGCATAGACTTCTGGGATCTGAAAAAAGCTATGATTAAGGACAATTTCCTGCTACCAAGTATTGACCAACTGATCGACACAATAGCTGGCCACGCGCTTCTATCCTTTATGAATGGTTTCTCAGGATATAATCAAATTCGTATTAATCCAGAGCATCAATTGACCACAACGTTCATGATGCCCTAGGGGACATTCTATTACACTATGATGCCTTTTGGGCTAAAAAATGCTGGGGCAACGTATCAACGAGCCATGATATACATCTTTAGTGACTACTTTTTAGGGAGATTGAATGACTATGTAGATGACATATCTGTCAAGTCTATAAAGTCTGAAGATCATTCAGAAGACCTAGAGTTAGTTCTTAAATGATGTCTTAAACATGAATTACGACTGAACCCAAAGAAATGCATATTCAGAGTCAAAACTAGACGCATGTTGGGGTTTGTAGTATCGGAGACTGCATTTGAGTCAACCCCGACAATGTCAAAGCCATCGTCAATTTAATGCCACCTACAAACCTCAAAGAACTACGCGGGTTGCCAGGCAGATTACAGTTCATCAGGCGGTTTATTTCAAAATTAATAGACAAATTACATCCTATGCAACACCTTCTTAAGAAGGATGTTAATTTCGAATGGACCGATGACTATCAGCGTGTATTTGATGACTTAAAAAAGGAGCTACAACATTTACCAACGGTTTTCCCACCACAAAGGGATCAAACTTTTTACATCTATCTAGCTAACTCAGACGTGTCTATAGCTGCGTTACTTTGCCAAAAAAGGAATGATGGGTTAGAAGCCCCTATCTACTACCTCAGTCATGTTCTATTTGTGTATGAAACAAAGTACAATGAAGTGGAGCGTAACTATTTGGTGTTAGTTTTCGCACTTAAAAAATGTAGGCATTACCTTTTCCGCAGTTAGGTCAACATAATTTGTAAAAGCAACGTTCTACGGGCTATCTCAAACAACTTATATGAGAGTAGTAGGATAGCTCGTTGGAAGGCTATCATAGTCGAATTTGATTTACATTATGTCGGCCAATCGTCCACCAAAGGTCAGGCTATAGCTGACCAGCTAGTGACATCGCCCACTAAAGATCAAGCTACAATAGAGCCAGAATTCCCAGATGAACATGTACATAGTATAAGCCTTGTGTCGACAAGCCTCGTAGTGACGCTATATTTCGATGGAGCTTCAACTACTAGAGGCAGTAGTGCTACCGTCGTCATTATGCTTACTCCTGAGGATGTGCGCCCATTGGCTTACCACCTGGCCTTCCCTTGTACTAACAACGTGGCAGAGTATGAGGGGCTCCTCAAGGGATTGTTGATAGCCAGAGAGCTCAATGTTCAACACTTGGTGATTCGAGGCGATTTGATGCTCTTCATCAATCAAATCATAGGAGTCTACGCTTGCAAAGCTGTGCACCTACAACCCTACTACGATATGCCTAAATATCTCCTGAAACAATTTGTGACGATTGACATCCAACACGTGCCGCGTAACGAAAACGCTATGTCCGATGCACTGGCAACATTGGCACTAAATGTGCCACCACACTTATTTGCCACTTAGCCCGCTTTAATGATAGAATGTATCGAGCCTGTTATTCAAGCGGCGTAGATTTCTTCATTAAACATGGGAGAAATGGTAGAATCGTATGATAACATTAAAACTTACCTTCTGCATGGCGAACCACTGCACGAGCTAATGCATGCACAAAAGGATGCAGTATGCAAGCGTGCCAGGAAATACGTCATCATTGGAGATAGTACTCTCTGTAGACGGTTTTTCGATGGAGTATTGCTCACCTGCGTCAATAATGATCAAGCACGGTGAATAGTTAGTGAGGTCCACGAGGGGCTGTGTGGGGGACACGTAGCCTCGTGAGCCATGCCTGCTAAAATCAGATGCTTAGGGTACTATTGGCCATACATGGAAAGAGACTACCTTACCAAAGTTAAGACGTGTGATACATGTTAGCGTTATGAAAACCTAATACACATGTCTCTAACTGAGTTACACACTACTCAGATTACTTGGCCCTTCTAATGATGTGGATTGGATATCATAGGTCCCATCGCAGCTAAATCTTCCACAGGACATAGCTTCATTTTCACTGCCACCGAGTATTTTACAAAGTGGGTTGAGGCTATCCGCCTACGAAAGATTACATCTCAACAGGTTTTCCATTTCATCTTAGACAATATTGTAACTAGATTTGGGCTCCCTATGACTATTGTGACTGACAATGGATGACAATTTAGTAGCACAGAAACGAAATCTTTTTGCGATAATCTTGGTATCAAGTAATATTTTTCTTCACCTTACTACCCATAGGCAAATGGTTAAGAAGAAGTGACAAAGAAGGTAATTATCAATCTACTTAAGAAGATGCTCAGTAATAACAAAAAATGATGGCATGAAAAAATCCTCTACGTGCTATGGGCTTATTGTACAACATGCAGAACAACCACAAACAGGATGCCCTATAGCTTGGTCTATGGATTCGAAGCAGTGCTACCCTTGGAATTACAGGTTCCCTCATTGCGTATGTTCCTATCCATGGTTATAAATGAGACTCAACACAATGAGTCTAGAATCATGGATTTAGACTTAGTGGAGGAGAAACGCATCCAGACACTCGACACTATCAAAAGATATCAGGATAAACAGAGACAGAAGCATCGGCACAACCTCCATCAACAACTGAACAAGAAAGGAGATTTAGTTCTCAAGGCCATTTGTGAACTAGTAGGCAAGTTTTCTACAAACTAGGAAGGTCCTTTCCTGGTCATCGGCACATATGACAATGGAGCATTTAAGTTAGCGGATATCGATGACAATGAGTTATCAAATCCAGTAAATCATCTGTATTTGAAGCGGTATTACATCTGAACATCGACTCAGCTGAAACACAAGGTAACAAACATCTGCTATGATGTAAAACTAGCAAAGTTATACACGTCTGCTACGACGTAAAACTAGCACTTCTTACACGCGTCCGTCGAGATGCTAAACTGGCAAAGTTTTCAACTGTCTGCCATGACGTGAAACTGGTAAGGTAAGCATACATATGCTAAGATGCTAAACCAGCACAAACTTGTCCCTGGGTCATGACATAAAATTGACACCCAAAGCATGGTCTTCTGGGACCATAAACCAGCTCTTTCACCATTCGCTACGATGTAAAACTAGTAGGTTCTAGTTTGCCTATACGTTAAATTGGGACCACGCCCTGCTGAGGCTTAAAACTAGCAACAATAGTCAACTAGGACTTAAAACTAGAATCTACCAAGCATTCCATGAAGCAAGCGAGTGTGGTCATTCTTGCACAGCATTCCTACCAGATGAAACAGGTCAGGCATTGGAACAAACACAACGACACTACACCGTTGGCATTTTGCTGATTCCTCGGACATGCCGAAAGGCATACTATCGACCCCTCGAAGATGTTGCTATGACGACCACTCTGTAGCTGTAGCTCCTGGGATCAACTTCGCCACTTGGGACCATGAAAAAAATTATGGTCATCCATAGCCTTAGCGGCCTCCATCCATTGTCATCACCAAACTCTGGCCTAGCAGATTCATCTGACTTGTTCTTTGCCCAATCCTTTGAGCAACATGAATCTGGCTGTCGATGGCAACTTCAGGAACTGCGGCATCAACATTGACATCCTTGCTCCTTGTTGTGGTCCCTATTTCATGGCCTACACTCTCCTTATCACTGTGGATGATGCTTATTTCAATAGCCTCCCTCCTTAGCGATTAGAATGATTGCTTCTATGCTGTGCTCTCTATTATGTTTTGTAGGTTCCTTGCTACAACAACGTTGATTGGGAATGCATTCATTAGATGGCGAGGCGTTACGGTGTCTTGAAGTGGTTGCTCAGACTAGTATGGCCATTTAGGAGTGCAAACCCTACCTCTCCCTCCAGCATATGCATTACTTCATTTTCTCCTCCCTTTGTCCTCATGATCGCCTTTACCCCTTGCTTTGCTTGTATAGAGCGTGAACATTTAAGAAACTCTTTTGCATCTTCATGTCCATGAACTGGTGTAATGCAACTCACCTAGTGGAAACTAATTCAAAAAAAAGGGGCAAAGCATGGCAAAATGGATGTAAAACAACTCATCCAGGCGACACGGGCATAACAAAACTGATCCGTGCAAGCCCTTTATATACAGTATGATGACGTAACCTCTCGCAAATACATTCGCAGAAGGACGTTATGATTTGTTCGCAAAAGTTTCACGTTCATGTGCTTGAGTCTTCCCTGAACCTATCTTCCCTCACATCTATAAAATCCCCCATGCTTTCCTCCCTATCCTACCTTTGCACTTCCAAGTTTTGACAGAGCGACATCTGAGCAATCTCCGATGGCTGTTGTTGGTGCCTTTACCTCTTTGTTGTTTAGTATTCTTTGTTGATGTCTTTCGAGCAAGTCCTCTAAACGTCAACAAATAGGGGCCACTGAAACACCACAAAAAATTTCGAGGCCTCAACGGTTCGGAAAAATCTAGTGACTTAGGCGAGGAGTCGCGACAAGGCGCGACATAGTACAGATGAACTTCATGAGATAGAACAAAATGATGGACGCATGACGACAAGCCTTCCACTTTGTGAGTTTTCTATATTTCAAGAGCTCGACATTTAGCACATTACACTGAATTACACAACATAGTGTAATGCTGTGTTGCGCAACGTAATATCAAAGACAACCCACCACAGCATCAAGGATGGCAAACATCTAAGACTTCGACAACCTAGCAAAAATCCTAAGGCTTAAGCAACGATCTGCAGCATGACACACATCTCAGCGGGTTTTTCTTTTTGGTTAAGAAGCCCATTATGCTGTGTTACGCAGTGTGGCATAATAAAACCCTAAAAGGAATTGAAACAAAGGAAGTGCGATGACAATACTTCAAATTTTGCAGTTTCATTATTTTACACTAAATCATGCTATGATGCATAATGTAGTCTAACACAGTGTAATGCAAATAATGACAGCACAATTCAAACATTAGTAATTCATATGCCACAATACACTCTAGCGTATTTCAGCATAATCAAAGAACAGTTTGCTGCCAAAGTCCAAACAAGAGTGGTTTACGACACGCTACGTGGCATAGCGTCCCAAGCCTCAATGACAACGCATCAGGTCAATGGCATCTTACAAGTTTAGGACACGCATCACCTAAATCGTGTTTTCCTCCTGACCCTAACCTTATAAATGCTCCAATTGACGAAGATCAAGGGGTTGGCAAAAATTTTCTCTTTCAAGGTTGACAAGAGAGCAAAAAAGAGGATCAGCAATTGTGAGAACATCGGAGGTGATTGGCAAGAGCTCTTGATCAAAAACAATCGGCTACCAAATATTATCCCTGGGGTCTAACTTCCTTGCACCTAGATTGGCTAGAACAAGGTAGATTGACCCTCGCTTGTTTCATCTTTAGATAACTTTCTTACTGCTGGCATATGCTTCGTCTAAACTGAAGCCCACCTATAATCATTATATCAAACATATTGTGTTCATAAATTAAATCCCAGATCTTATGATCGTATTCCCTACAAATCTGATTCCTTGCATCCTATTTATACAGATTTGGTAATCACATCTAAATCATTTACATTGTTTTCAATCGTTTTCAGGATTAACAATATTGCATCTCCTTATAAAGGATCTTCGTTTTGCCATCAAATTATTACAAAATTTTTACTGACTAGGTAAGTCCCTGTCTGATCAACAAGACCGTTTAGGGCACCTCGAATTCGTTTTTTCTCCAACATGATCCTCGCACGGATCCAGGGTTAGAACTGTGTACATGGATTTTCATTTGGTATTTCTAGCGATCGAAGTTTTCCATCGTTACACTCGTGTTGTATGGTGGTTGGTGATCTTGCAAGATTCTAATCTCACAATGCTAGATCGAAAGGAAACTGAGAATTTGGTCACTAATCGCTTGTCTTGGTTATGATGGGATAACAAAGAGGAGAGCTTACTCTTTGATCAATTTTTTGATGAACTCCTCTTTATAGGTGCAATAAATTAACAAGTTCCCAATGAACCAAAATGGTTTGTTGGAATCCTTACTTATCTTCTCACTCAAGAGATGTCACAAGATTTGGACTATAGAAATAAATAATAGTTTCTTCATCAAGAAAAATGCTTCATGGAAATAAATTAACACCTTTATGAGGTGTGCATTGACGGCCTGGTTCATTGGTATGTACTTGATGCTAATCAACTACATGTTCCCCATGACTCTCATGAGGGTCCTTGTAGGGGCCACTATGTTGGAAGGCATACAACCATTAAGATCCTAATGGCATAGTATTATTGGCCACCTATGTCCACAATTTATCTACTCTTGCGAATGTTGTTAACAAGATGGTGGGATGGCCATGTGAATGAAGGAATCTCAATAGTGGATTGAATCACTAGAACCCTTTGAAATATGGGGCATTGACTTCATGGATTCCATCATGCCCATGTCAAATGAAAAGGAGTACATAATTTTTGTCATTGATTACTATACAAAATGGGTAGAAGTAGCAGTTTTCTTCAACTATACATCATCTATTATTGCATGGTTTGTAGAAAAAAACATTGTAAATAGGTTTGAAGTACCACATGCACCGATTTGTAACAATGGAACCCATTTCACAAGCACCACTTTTTCCAAGCTCATGTAACACTTGGGGTTTGAACATAAATTAACAATACCCTATTACCCCTAAGCCAATGGTCAAGTATAGGTTACTAATAGGGAGATTACAAAGATATTAATAAGAACTATTAGAAAATATAGGAGGGAATAGAGCACAAGACTCAGTGATTCCCTCTAGGCCTACCACTCAACATGGAAACTCCCTATAGGCTACTCTTCCTATTAGCTATTGCACAAGAAACTACAACACTTCCTATTCAATCTAAGCTTCATACACTTTCAACAACATGTGACCTAGATCTTGATCTAGGTTTAGCACAAAGAGAACAATTGATCAACCTTAACGTGCTAGATGAAAATTGATTATTAATCATGTTCTTCAATGAAGTGCATAAGGCATTCAGCAAGGAATGACATGACTAAGAATAAGAAATGTCAAATTTCAACTTGCAGATAAGGTTCTCTACTGGAACCCCACACACATACCTTAACAAACTAAGTTTTAGATGTTGTGGAAAGGGCCTTACATCATTCATAAAAAATTTTCTTCTAGGGCTAGGTTAATTTACAAACCTAAGAGCTTGAACAAAAGAAAATTAGTCAACATGCAACGAGTCAAACCTTTCCATGAACCAATGTAAGCTAGTGGAAGCAACACCTCAACAAATGAATAACCATGCTCAATTTTTTGGATCTCCTCCTTTCCACTCAATCATGGAGGAGATGGTCATCCATGCTAACCATTATAGTGGCTCCTTAGTTTTTCATATTTTTTTTAATATTTTTTGTTTTATACTTTGTTATTTTTTCAAATTTTTATTTTACAATATCATTAGTACATTTTATCTTTCTTGAATATTTTACAATGTCTTTTATCACTTTCCCTTATATTGTTGTGAATTTTCCTTATTTTCTAATAAAATTTCTTTATTTTTGAAAAGACACAATGATGTTATAGTTGGTTACTAATGGTAGTTTATACCTAATGTTTTTGATTGTCAGTGTCTAGTTTCTATTTTTGAATTTTGATGGCTAATAACTAAGATTGGTTTTTTTCCATGAAACAAGCAATGACTCCACATCATCCACCAATCCACAAACTCTATGTTTTTCCTTATTTTAGGAATATGAGGTTAGTTTTTCATTAATAAAACTTTAATGAACTTGAAACCTTGGTAGTTTCCAAGCTTGGAACAGATTCAAAAGTTTGGAAAGGATGTGGCTTCAAGGGGATTCAATACTCTTTGTACCTCTCTACTTGAGTGCATGTGTGTTTTTATGGATTCCTTATCATTTCTTATCGACAAATAATAGGAAGTTGAATAAGTCTTTACATGGTGTTGTTCCCATATCTTATAATAATGATAATAATAAAAAAAATTTAAGGCAAATTCCTTAGAAAAAATAAATAGGTTACAAGCACTAGTTATGGAACTAGAAAGACATGTTACCCAAGTTCCTCTCTAACTAAGGCCTTTCTCACTTATTGTTCCTCTTTTCTTCTTATATAAGGAATAAGGGTTGTCTGTGGAAGCATTCTCATTTGTCCAGGGGATGGATTGATCCTAGAGGGTGATGCAAAGTTATTGAAAGTAGTCATTTTTGGTCTAGACTAAGGTTGGACTTTATTAGGTCATTTAACCATAAAACTCACAAGGGACTTCATGTGACCATGATTGGAACATCCATTCCCATTCTCTATAACATTCATCAATGCTCTTCATAATTCACCTAATCATTATTTTTCATGTTTTTTTCATGTGTTATTTTGATATGTTGAAATTCCTAAATAGATTCTTGAAGTTTAGTCCTTAACTTTTCATAGCCATTAATCAACTATGAGGTCCATAGACTCCTTAGTTGAGGATATTCAAGGTAAAAAAGAACATGTGCCACTACGGGGAGGATCCACTTGCATATCTTGTGGTTTGGTTTGTTAAGCTCTCCACTCTTAGACATTGCCACAATCAAATCTTTCATGCACTCCATCATGCATCCAACTGTGTGCTCCTTAAGGCATTCTTCTTCATTGAACCTCATTCTCAAATCATTTCTCCAATTTTAGAACTTCAACACCCTCTTCTAATATTTTCATCATGTTCTTGGATTTTTGGGCTTCCATTTGATCCAAATTTCATTAAAAAACTTCTCTTTTTTCATTACTTTTGAGAAATTCAATGGTGGTCAATCAATGTAGTGCAGAAATCCCATAAATGCCACCCAACACTTTGAAATCTTTTATTATTTTCTTCAAAATGAGAGGGGATTTTTTGAAATTTTTCAGAGACTAAAACCTTCTAGAGCCTATAACATTTACACCATATGTCCAAATTACTCTATTTTTTGATCCTGTAGCTACCAAAGGTGAGCTCTTCATCATGGGGGCCACAAAATTTAAGGTTTTTGATAAACTTTTTTCCAAATTTTTCTAACCCCCCCCAAATGGTTAATGAATAGAATAACATTAAACCATTAATTTTTGAGAATTTAACCCTTCCAAAAAACTTAGGGAAACTTAAAATTATTTATTAATATTAAAATAAGAATAAAATAATATTAAAATAATTAACCAAGCCATGATCATAACTTAGCCAAGTGTAACTATCCCAAGAGATAAGGTATCCCAATTTTTTTCAAGTTACACATTAAATTCTAACCCTTTGTCATGTTGTGATTACAAATGACACCAAGACTAAAATGGCTATATCAACGAGGACCATTAAAAACAAGGGAAAAATGACCCAAAGCTAGAAGGGAACATCAGGAACAACCCTAAGAGCAAGAAGTAGAAACTCATGTAATGGGACCTCTTTGGAAGGAGCCCAAAGTAGGATCTATTTGATAGATTTTCAAAGAAGAGGCTATGGCTAAATAATCCTAAAGAGGAGAGGTACTAGGGCTCGTACTAAGACTTTAGGTTACATTGACATAAGCCTTACTCAACAGAATTATGGCTCGTGATGTCCAACGCTTAGTTCTTTAAGAACTAAAATTTGGGCCATTCTTGAAAATGTCCACCAAAAGTCAAAATGCAATTGCAAAAATCTCCCATGTGGCCAATCACCACTTCTAGTGGGGAGTCATACATTGAAGAGACATATCTCTTCTAGAATAGTAGAAAGGCAGGAGCCACTATGAGAATCAAGGGCATTTAAGTGTCCTACTCAGCAAAAGTTATTGTATAGGCTCTTAGTTAGCACTCATCTAGTAGAGATCTTCATGCATGTAGACCTAGAGGCAAAAAGGAAGTGGACACAATAGTGTTATGGGGTTGATAGTAGAAAGTTTGACACGCTCACACTAGCAAAGTGCATATACTTCAAGATAGCAGCTTCTCACCTCAATTTGATGGTGAGGCCCAACAAGGTGACTACTTTCTCTACCCAAGCATGTGTCATTTTTCCATATGTAATATATCTAGAGATGGAAAAGTGTTTCAAAAAAATGAACATGGAAGAAAAACCTTACCTTTTCCATGTCTTATGAAAAAACTCTGTAAAAGGGAAAGGATAGTTGACTACACCAATGACACAAGTAGGCATACTCTCGTCATCTCCTGGTCTAAGATGATGAAAGACAAGAACCCTGTTGTGTCCAAAGAAGAGGATTAGTAACCACCACCTTCACCACCCACTCAAAAAACAACATTAGAGGCTTATGTATCCATTGAACATCTGCATGAAATCCAAGAGCAACTCATGTGTGAGCAAAAGTAAGAAGCAAGAATAAGTGGTGGGGTTCCATCTATGTACAATCCTGCAATGAGTCACCTCAATGAAGTGGCTTAAAAATTAGTTAGATGGAGGAAGGTGGGCTAATATTCTTAGCCCAAAGAATGTAGTTACCTGTGAGGTTGAATCCTAGTGGTCGAGAGGTAGTAGTGGCTCTCTTACAACAACAACAATTCTTAGAAATATTTAAGAATTCCACTACATTTTTTATGCACTTGAAGGAGGATGAAGGGGCAACCATCTTAGTGATGTAGCACCAAGGGTAGGAGAGCATAGTAGAAGTGGTTGCTGATTGGATTGTAGAAGTACTAAATGCACATGCAATGTTTATGCTAGATGTTTCTACACTAAAAGATGTGCAAACATTTATAGGAACTATTAATGCTTATTAAGTGTAGCCTAGCATGAGGAATTGCTGCACCAACTGATGGGAACTAGACAACCAATTCTGAATATCTTTGATTTTTTGAAAAACATCACTACAACCTAGTTAGAGTTACTTGAAGTAAAAGGGTAATGCATCATTCTAGAAAGGAAACTCAAAATGGCTCAAGTACAAAACCAAAACTTAGCTATAGAGGTTGTCGAATTAAGAGCCTATCTTGTTGATCCCATGCTCCTCAACTCTACACTAATAAGAGATGAAGCTTTTCAACATCTTCAAGAAAGACTTAAATATGTTGAGGTGGGGATGGTGATGATAATTTTTGACTAGTCTGTGGCTAAGGCCAAAACATATTTAGTTTAGAAGGACTTGGTCTAGATGTGCCAAGAGAATGAGATGTTGATAGGAAAAAATCATCGCAAGTAGAATGTTGATGTGTAGAAATAAAAAATGCAAGAATTCATCCATTAATAGTAGGAGTAGCCAGCCAGAATGAACACTGAACTTAGGAGATTGAAAGTGAAGAATATAAATCTCTCTATAGAGGAAGTCTATGTCTTATGTCAAAAATCTATGATTGAGATTGTCACCTAGAAGAATGAGGCTCTTAAATTTGAGAGAGTTAAGAACCACTATAGAGATCAAGTTGGCCTACAAAAGAAAGTTAATGAAAAACACATCCAAATGGCTATGGAAAAGGTTAATGAGATCCTCCAATAACTCCAGCAAGAATAATAGGTATGAAAACCCATCATTGATGGGATAGATTCCTACAACAAAGCAAATATCCATATGAAGGAGTTGTAGATTAAAGAGATGACTTAATATATGGAGCTTTCCAATATCTAATATGCAAACCTAGCAATGCTAACTATCGAATGGCTATGGTTAGAGTTGGAGAAGTAGGTGGTTAGCATGTAGTTGCTATATGAGGTATATTTTAAGCATCACAAAGAAACCAATCAAAATCTTGAGACTGCAAACACTAAACTTGAATTTCTTAGGGCAAGATTCATAGATCAAAGATCAATCATTGAGAACATGGCCAAAAGAATGAAAAATTACTAGGAGCTATAGAATGTAATCACGGTGTTCAACATTGAAAGTAAACAATTTACTACATGGTTTATTAATGTTAAGGAGCTATTCCCAACAATGCCCTATCCTTGAGATGTGCCTGCTCTAGCCCACATTGATGAAGCTATGTGGACCATGCATGATCATAAGAATACGAAGGAGAAGATAAAAAGCAAGAGAAGGTCCTTCAGAACCTTAGGGGCCTCCATTGCCTAGGACCATTTAATATTCTTCCTTGTATTCATGCCATTAGAGGAATTATATTTGTCAAATTTTTTCCTAGTGTTCAATTTTGTAGTCCTAAACACGAGAAAATTTTGTAATGATTGTATATCTGTACACTCAAGCACTTAGTGTTTGTTTGTATTTGTAGTATTTCTATCGTTAGTCAATAATCCCATACCTTCCAAAATTTGTAAAGAACTTGAGGATGAGTTTTCATTTAGTCATGGGGGTATGATGAATCATAAATGGGCTACATCAACTAGGCCTCATCGACCAGGTCCCACCGATGCATGATTTGATGCATTAACGTGGCCTTATCGATGTAGTGTCTATTATCACCTATAAATACAAGCTCATCCATCGTGTTTATGTCATGTCTTTTCATAGTTGTAGTGGATCTCTTGCAGTTTTATCATTTGGAAGTTAGAATATTTTTCTAAGTGCTCATAGTAGGAGTCAAGAATGTACATATCTTTATTCAAGCACTATTGTACCTGAGCACAAAAGTGTGTGCAACAATAAAGATGAGCTTTCGATAAACCTTATAGCACTTTGAAATAGAATAATTATTTATTTTTGCATTTAATTTTTTATGAAATTTTCTTTAATGATTGAAGTGATTAAATACTTAATTAGGCTAAATTAAGTAAGATTAAGTAGCGATTAATTAAGCATATAAGTATGATCACTTCGAGCATACACTTGGTGCTTAGTTTCCTAGTAACGCTTAATGTTTGATAACGCAATAGCACTAAACATGTTTAAGGTGTGTATGATAAGTGGGAATGGATGCTTATGTTAGGATTAATTAGGTGTAGTTAGTTAGATTAAATTAGCAATTAAACTACTTCATTCCTTTCATCCTTTATTTTAAGCACCCAAAACATAAAACATAAAAATAATAAAAATAATATGCCTCAATTGAACTTAACCATACCTTCACATATCAAAAGTGTAATTGGAAAGATAACAAATAACTATCAGGGCTAGTTCCACTTCTTAGAATCTAGTGTATTGGAAGACAAGGGGTCCATAAAATTCAACTAGATCACATGTGAATGCTTAGTGATTTGTATGGTTGAGCATAGGTGTATTTATTTCTCATCACTAAATCTAGTCTAATCTTATGAACTTTTTTCTTAATTGGTCTAATACCAGGATTGAGTATGATGATATGTTGTATTAGGCATGGAGAAAGACCTGGCATATCTTCATATGATGAATTAAAGGCCTTAATGTTTTCTTGGAGGACCTTGGTGATTTCTTGAGCCTACTCAGGTTCCATTGAGGAACTTAGTTTTAGGGTTTCCTCCTCACCACCATGTATCATGATAAGCTCCTTAGCCAGAGAGTCTTCGGTAATGTTGATAATTTTAGGTTCAAGGTTTTTGACTAGGTTTTCAAGCCACTCTAGAGGTTTCTCTATTAATGGTATGTGGTTGACAAGACTCTTAGGCTTAATATCTAGCCAATAAAGGTTGATACATTATTCAACATAACCATGAGCTTCAATTAGGATCAATGGAAAGCCGATTTGCTTCTAGGTATCCATACTCCAATCTTGCAGATCAACCAATAAGTACATTAAGTAGCACATGGGTAAGAATGAGTAAATAATGTCAAAATGATATAGAATACCTTATAAACAATGCAAAAACATGCTATTTCATGATTAAACAAGGTGAAAACAATGTTAGAAAAGACTACAAGAGAAAAATGATGATAAATAAGATGAAACAAAGATTACATAAGGTCAAAAAGGACAAAATTATGGTAACACTTGGTGGAATAGGACCAAGTGATGTTCTAAGGATAGTAAAGGTTGATAATGGAGAATAAGATTAAAACAAGTTGAAACACGATGAAGTAAGGTTGAACCAATCAAGATAGGAAACATAAGGCAAAAAATGATCAACTATGGTTACACTTTGCTAGTTTTAGGCCTTAGTGGGCCATGTTGATTGCATGGTGTCAAATGATGGTCAAATCTTATCAAATGACACTAATTAGAGCTCAAATAAGGTTTATGGAGGTTAAAAAGGTTTAGATTCTGCTAGTTTTAGGCCTTAGCATGCCATGGTGGAGGTCTACAAGGCTACTAGGCAAGTTTGGGCACATGATGGGGTTGTTTCAAGGTTACTTGCAAGCAAAACTAACACCTTTTGATGTGACTATGCTAGGCACCACTAGTGACTATGCTAGCCAATGTAGTCACACAAGGCCTCAATGTATTTGACATGAGTAGGTGGTTTCCCAAGTTCATCATGATCAGTTTTGGATTTCTAATGATTTGTATGGTTAGAGATGTAGATTGGGATTGAAGATTGGTAGATTTGAACTCTATTTTCATCCTCTGGTAGCTGGAAATGAGGCCAAAATTGGTGACTATGCTAGCCAACATAGTCAAGGCCAACCATAGCATAGTTTCATGAAGGAAATGGGTTTAGGAGGTTTCAAAGAGACTATTGGTGTTTTGCTAGCTTTCTAGAATAGCTCGGGGTTTTGAAAAATTTGAATTGATTACTTGGAAGGTAAAAAAAACTTAGAAAGTGAGGTTTTTATAGCAACATCTCATAAGTACATTGGCTAGTATAGTTGAGGGTTGCACTAGTGTAGGTAGACCAAAATATGAGTTTTTCCATGGTTGAACAAGAACAAACTGTAATTGCATTTAGGGTTTTAGGGTTCTAGGCTTCTAGGATCAAGTTTTTGGTTGTTCTAATTACTACTATGATGGTCAAAACACCTTGGAACATGGGCTACACTAGCCAACATAGTCACAAGCTTGCCTCAATAGAGTCACATGAAATTTGGTCTTTCCATAGTCTAAATAAGGTGAAATTATCACTAGGCAGTGTCAATCAGTATTTTAGGTATCTTAAGTGAAATTTTTGATCTTTTGGAATGTCAAAACACTAGTTTCATTAATTTCCAACCATGACTACACTGGGACTATGCTAGCCAGCATAGTCATGGCTTATTCCAGCATAGTCATGTTCAAAATTTGGCTTTTTTAGGTTTCTACAATTAATTAACTAGTCTCTTAGGTTCCAAGGATTACCCATGTTCTTGGCCAGGGTTTTGGCTTAAGATGGATGATTTCAGAGGTTGCTAAGGCTTTAAATGATCAATGCCCATTATGACTATGCTTTCCAGTGTAGTTGAGCCTAGCGTTAGTGTAGTTAGGATGAATATGTCATTTCCAAGATTAAAATAAGGTGAATTTGTAATTTGGTAAGGCTAAATAGGATTTTGAGTTTCCAAGTTAGGTTTTGGACTATTTTAAGTGTTAAACTACTGGTTAATGCTTTTTGGAATCATGACTACATTGGGACTACACTAGCCAACATAGTCCAAGTCTCCTCCAGGATAGTCACAATAGAAATCTTTGATTTTAGTGAAATTATATGGTTGATTGACTGAGTTTTTAAGTTCTAAGGTCACTAGCATCTAAAAAAAGCGTTTTAGGCCTAAAATTATCAGTTTTAGTGATCAATTTGATGTCACAATGGTTAAACATCACTAAAATATGCTAGCAAATGAGCTAGCATAGTCATAGTATGGATGTGATGTGCATGCTAAGTTAGAGCCATTTTCAATTCAAGTTGTAAGGTTTAGTTTTCTATAAAGTCTTCGATAGTGTTTTTGGATTGACATTATGATTTTGAGAGTTAATTTAGCATGTTGGTAATCCATTTTGATGTTTTAGAAATGGGATTACACTAGCTAGCATAGTCCCAAGCATTCCCAACGTAGTGAAAAAATGAAAATAAAAATTGATCTTCTTTTGTCTTACAGTTTGTTAATGTGAAGTCACTGGAAGTCTTAAAGGTGTGCTAAGGTTAAAATATGGCATTTTGGAGGTTTTTATGTGGTTTTGGTAATCTAGCTTAACCTAACTACATTGGGACTACATTGGCCAATGTAGTCATGATCACCTTCAACATAGTCTAAAGTGTAGATTAGGATTTGACTTATTTTGAGTTAGTTGTATGCTATTTCAAGGCTACTAGAGGTTCTAGGGCAAATTTGAGGTCAAAATCTGTCAATTCAAAGGTTATTTTTTGTATTAAATGTTTATTTCTTACTCAAATACTAGTGACTATGCTAAGCAACGTAGTTGAGACTTTTCCTAGCATACTCGTGTAAGAAAATTGAACTTTAATGATTTTTGAAAGGTTTCATGCAATTCCACAACTACTAGAGGTTTTGGTTAGGGTTTGGTGCATGGTATGATAGTTTCAGAGTTAAATAGAAGTTTTTTTGAAGGTAAGAAGCATATTCCTATTGGTGACTATGTTGGCTGGTGTAGTCAGGTTGTTGGTCAGTGTAGTTGCCATAGATGGAAGGTTTTGGTATGGGTTTCTGCCTACCATATTGCTCGGTGTTCATCCATGTTAACACTTTATTTTCATGGCATGGATGGATAGTTGGAAGGTGGGTTTTGGCAATAATTGAAGTTTGAAATTCATTTCAAGACTTCTAGGTGCTTGGAACCTGGCGTAGTCACCCTAGGAAACTAAAAATCCAAGTGTGTTAGGATATTCCATTAGCTTTCTTCCTAGGTGTCTAGTGGGGCCCACCTTGAATTTGAATTTTTTAATCATTAGTTTTCCACTCACCTAACATACTCCTACTTACCAATTGTGATCATTGAGTTCAATGGGACTTAGGTAAGTGTTTTGTAAAACCAGGGTTTTCTAAGTGGGTGCATGAGTTTGGGAGTAGGTTTTGAGAAATAATTTTTCATAAATAATTCTCTCTCCATCACCCTAAAGCTCTAGCACCTTGGATCAAATATTTTCACTTTTTTTAACTTCTATCAATTTCATCCCTAGCATATTTGAGCTTTTCCACACCTAGAGGCTAGCATAGTTGCTTTAGAAGGCTTCAAAATTGAAAGATTTCAATTGTTGCTATATTGAATGCTACCATGTTAAAGATAAAGAATTGTATCATAAAGAACCTAGTTCTATAGGGGGAATATGCTACTACCCAAGGCCTCTCAAGTCCACCATAGCTTGTGATAGTTGAGAACCCTTCCACCATGACACCTAGGTACACACATTTTAGCCCTTTTGTATGAAATTTTCCTTTAGAACCTAGGCATTTTTATTTGTAGGGCTCTCTATGCTTGTTATTTATGAATTTAGTGAAATCCTACATTAGATATAGGCCATTTCTATAGGATGTTAGTATTTCTTGGATAGTGGGATTGGTATGTATTGAATTACAAAATTATTTCTGCTATTTTTGGACATTTTCATATATTTTGGGGAAAAAAACATCAATTTTGTATTTTTTATGTCCAAATGGTTTATATTTTCTAGTGTTATGGCCATATTATTGTAACACTCTATTTAATGATCCCATGGACTTTTAACTTATGGTTAATCTTTACAAATTTTTTGGTAAGGTAGTGTAGAGTGGGTTTTCAGTTTTGGCCATTTTTTCATAGTACTTTCATGTTATTTATGTAAACAATGGCTAAACATTTTTTAGTTTTGATGTGTTGGATTTTTAGATATTTTCTAATGATTCCAACAACTATGGAATCACTAAATTTGGATGTGTAGTTAATTTTTGGTGAATTTTTCCTACATTCGTGCAAAATAGAATTTTACTGTTATGGTTTAGTTCATGTCATTTTGGCTTCATTTTCTACAAAAAATAGCTAGGAAATTTTATGTTCTTTTTAAATTTTTTCTTTATAGCTCATTGTTGAAGGATTCCAATGGTGGTTGAATCACTAAATTTGGTTATGTGGTTGATTTGTAATGATTTTTTTTTGGTAAATTGGTTTAAAGTGTTATTTCTTGATTATTATGGTTTACCTCTGTGAAGATGGGTAGTGTTGGCACTTTGGAAATTTTTTCCAACCAACGTCCCAAGGTCTTAGGAATTTCTTAAGATGTTAGGGATGGTTTGGCAGTGGTTTTAGTTAAGTTAAAGGTTATTTGATATTTTCTATTGATTGTCTACTATGACGATTTTCTATAGTTTGGTGTTTGTTGTGAAGTTGGTTGAATGTTATAATGGCTTTGGTAGGTGTCAAATATTTTTTCTAAGCTTGGAACCTTAGTGTAGATGTTAAATCCTATTGAATTTTGTATCTACAACATTCCTAGCCTTTGAAATTTTTTTTTGGTTCTAATCTATCATTTTCATCTTAGTCTAAACTACTTTGAATAGTTGTAGTTTTGGGTATCAAAACTATAAACCTTCAAGTCTATATAGGTAGCATTGGTGTTGGTGATGGTATTCTCATGGTTATGTTTGAGTGTTTACAAAGTTTTCTGCATATTGTATTTTTATTTCTAAACAATCATTTTGAATTTTTAGCAAATTTTAACTAACCCTCCTAGAGTTTTTTACTATGGCTATTTCATCATTAACTAGGATGATTAGCAAAATTTTGCAAAATTCAAATTCATGTTTGACTATTGTAGTAGATACAAGATAGTTTTCATTCTTTTGATGTTTTTACATTAAAATTTTCACAACTTTTATGCATATCTTAGCATGAAAACTTCCATTAGTTGTTGGTAGGCCACTTGATTGTACATGGTTTTTGGTTGAAAGTTGGTCCTAGTATTGATTTTAGTTTTAAGTGTTGCTACTATGGTTTGGTTTTTGTGGACTTACATGAAAATTTTAATTTCAAATTTTTTGTAATTTTTTTTATTTAACGTTTGGTTATATTTGGTTATGGTTATTTATGATTATAATAGTTGTTATTTTTATTGTATGCAGGGCCTTCTTCAAGCCCATACTTGTGGTGATAAAGCTAGTGGGTTTTCTATATTGCATCCACACCCTAGGGCCTAACACCCCACTTGCTCATATAAATTTGGATTGTGGCTCCTTATGGTTTAGGCTAGGGACACAAGAGTTCTTGGCCTTTTGCTACAAAACTTTAGTGTGATGATATGGTCACAGTTATCAGCTCATCATTGAGACCTTGCTACCCTGGTCATCAAACTTGATCATCAAGTTCATAGAAGATGATCCTAAGACATGCATGGAGGGTGAGGTGCTTGATAGCACTCATACAAGTGGGACTCATAAGCTATCTAAGAGTTGAGAGATGCTAGAGTTCAACTTGTATAATGTTAGCAACACCTTGCTAGTTGGTTATTGAGCCCACATGCTATTCTAGAAACCTCCTAGTATTTTTTACTATGTGGAAGGGTAAGCATGATTTTAAGCATTTATTTTTTTACTACTTTAATTGTCAATTTTACTAGACTACTTGATTTTAACATTTTTCTTACTTGGTTAACTTGCAGGTACAAGATGGATAACAAGGGATTCATCAAGAGTGACCAACTCCTTCCCTTAGCCTAGATAGTGTTGAAGGTTTTTGACAAAATCCCCATAGTGAGGCTTGTGGTGGTGGAGCAACTAGGAGGTGACTTAGGTAGGTACACCACACATTACTCCAAAGCCTACCAATGTTGCTTAGATAATCGGGAGGTGTATGGTTGGTGGGCAAAAGTGAATCTTGTCTACATACCCATTAAAGGCTCCTTGCAACCCTCTTCCAACAAGAGAGGTAAAAGTTGTATTTTTGTTTGTTATTTTTTGTTTCATGTTAATGTGTTCATGGCTACATGGTTGTAAGCTACTTAGGCTTTATGTTTTTAAACAATTTTATTGGCTATGTTTGGCTATAAATTCAGCTTTATTGTTCTGGTACTTATTGGCTATGGATCATGGGGTTGGAACAAGCATGGATCATGAAGATTGTCCTCTTGAAGAATGCTTTATTCAATTGGGCTGGTCATTTGGTTTCTGGGCTTTGTAGTGAAATCCTAAAACTCCATGACAACCTCATCACAAAATTCCACATGCATCACACATTATTTGTAGCATATTTGAGGAGGTTTGTGGAGTTTATTGTGGTAAGGAAGGATGAAAAATGGCTAAGCCAAGATCCATTCCAACTTTTATGACTATGTCGGCCTTCACCTTGATGATGCTAGCTTTTGAGGACTACGTTGACATCTATTAAAATCTACGAAAAATGTGTTGACTATGCTAGCGAAACTACATCTACTAGAAGTCTGTGATGACTATGTTGTTTCCACCACTTGAAAAATGTTATGACTATGTTAGCCATTGTTAGAAAAATGAAAAACCCAACAACACCAATGTTTATCTTGCAATTACATTGGGTTTTGTGGTGACTACACTTGGTGTTGTTACTAGAAAGTGAAAACCCAACACCATCTACATTGGGGATAGATAGTTTCAGTGTAGTTGAGGCTATACCTCTACAAAACCCATGAAAATGCTAGATTTGGTAGTCCACAAGGCATTTTTAGCCTTGCCAAGCCTATATATAGAGATGATAACACTTTTTCCACTTGGGAAGTGAGGTAGTAGCAACTTATAAGGTATCTATTTGCCCCACCAAGTTAAAGTATGCAAAATTGCAACTCATGGACTACTAATCTTACATTTACAATGGAATTTTTCCTAAAGTTAAATGGTGAAGGTTACAAGTTGTAACATGTGTTTTCTAAGTGGTGTTTTATGCTAACACTAAAGAGAAAGAATCTTGATGTAAGGTTAATTGTAATGAACAATCTATGCCATAACGTTTTATTGGATCTTCCTTTCTAATAAAAGTTGGTATTTTACTAAATTTTTCTATTGATATGTTGAATGCTTTTGCTATTTTGAGTTCAAGCATGGATGTTAAGAG
This sequence comes from Gnetum montanum, assembly GCA_015680685.1. Taxonomy (NCBI): domain Eukaryota; kingdom Viridiplantae; phylum Streptophyta; class Gnetopsida; order Gnetales; family Gnetaceae; genus Gnetum; species Gnetum montanum. The sequence goes on from MNCI01031461.1 coordinate 270,007, forward strand.
TGGTCTAAATGTTGTTGGAATTACGATCATCCTTTGTATTAACAATTAATTTTTCTCTCTTGATTTTTAAATGTATTATTTCAATTCTAAGTCTGTAGACGTAAGTAGAATTCATAAAGTTGAAGAATTTTTTACTTTTAATGTTGTTTTTCTTATTTGTTATTCACTATTAAATATATGATGTAGTTTTGAAAATATTTTCTCATTATTTACAAAGAGAAAATGCAGGGCAAGGGAGGGGATTATTGAAACCTTAAAAATACAAAGACACTCTAAGATATATAGTATAATCCAAACTTTATAACTTAGCCAAACCCACTAGAATTAAACCCATGACTTAGAGCATTCAAATCAAGAGCCTTTACCACTAGGCTAACATCTCATTTTTCTCATTATTAATATTCTTTTTGAATATCAAATTTCTTTAAAGGTAATTTTTGGAATTTATAGTATCATTTCAATTTTGAGAATTTATGCATTCGCACCATCTCTTTAATTTTGAGAATAAAAAATAAAAACATCATATTCCTCTTTTTATTCCATTCTCTATACTACAAAGTACATTAAAATTAGACAAATGTTAAAGTATTAAAAGTAAAATTGAAATTTTTTATATACATCCACTAAGACCATTTGAATCTATTTAATTAGTTTTAGAATTACTTTTCTTAGTTTCTTAAAAAAAAATTATAACTCAGTACTTCCAAGTGAAATTGAAAATATGATCCAAGGTTACCAATCCAAGAGTCTTACCACTAAGGTAATATTATAATAAAAATTATAGTTTCAAACAATAGTTTCAAATAACTCTACAGTTAATGAATAAACAAATAAATAATAAAGAAGGAAACCAAGATATATAAAAAGAAAACTGTAGACTACTAAAAGATGATTAGGCTATAAAACCCAAAAAAAAAATAGGAAAATAAAAGAGGGATAGAAAATAAAAAGAACAAATTAGCAAAGAAGAGATTAATATATGGATAGCTACAAAAGTATCCTATTAAGAATACTAGTAAAGACTTCAAAATGGATAACTATGCAAAATGTGTTCCAAAACAACACAAACAATTAATAATTAACAAACTACATAACAAAACCTTGCCCTTTATCATGTAACACCTATACCCTTTACAACCAATACCACCCTACAACCTATACCCACAACCTACACCAAACTATCCTAATCCATAAACAACCTAAACCCACCTACAAAATACTTGTTGTTACATGTAGACCAGATTATGGAGTAGAATATGCTAAAACATAGAAAGAGATTAAAATTTTTTGATCATAAGACAAGCTATAACACTACTAAGATCAAAGATGATTTGAAAAGCTTGAGGGTCTTATTCATAAGATGTTGTATAGTTGGATGATACATGAAGTAGGAAGTCTAAATTAATAATTCATGTTGGAGTTTTATACTTGAGTTTTAAAGTTCAATAAAAGCACTTAGTCGAATCTCAAAATATGCTTATGAATTAAGGAAAATGACTCATATCCTTATTAGCTAAGTGAGGCTTGGTCAAGGGTTTAATCCCAAGTTTTAGCAAGTTACATGATTAAAATGATTCTTAAAAATTATTAAAATAAATATTAGCTTAAGAGAAGACTAGTTTAAAAAGCCTTGTTTCTATAAATTGTTACTTTGTAGCTTCTAATTCAACTTAATGTTATAATAGTTTTTCTTCAAAGGTTTAAGATCTCTTGATTTCCATGTGATTTAAGAAAAATGAAGGATTGATGTGACATCAATATCTAAGGTCTTGCATATTTTAGGAATGGTGATAAAGGTTACAGTAAACCTCAAAAGATTCAAATGTTTTGAAACAATTTGAAGATATAAATAGTTTGTATTAAGCATGTGTTTTAATAGAAGAGAATTAAAATTTACTTATGCTTGTCATGTTAGTGAATAAGGTTAAGATCCATATATCTAGTGCAAGCTCTATTTAAATATTTAACTCGAGCTAAACTATAGACAAAGTAGCTATTCAAGTTATCATTCAAAGTATCATGTATTTATTCAAGCTAAAGATACATGCACAATTTCATGAGAGCTCTCATAATACATAGAAGTTATGATTCAAAAGTATTTAAAGGGATTCACAAGTGTTTAAAGGAAAGAGTTGTAATTTCAAGGGCTTTTCTAATTTTTTAAAAAACAATTAGAAATCATAAGTGTTTAAAGGAAAGAAAAGTGCATACAAAAGTGGAGCATAGCCATCATGTTAACTTCTAGACATTTTGTCCAACTACATAAATACAATAAAAAAATACATGTAAAAATATATATATTTTTAAAAAATTAAACCCAATTGATTGAAATGCTTTATAAATTAAATTTTAGCACATCAATGTAGTAATCATAGAACCTTTTGTAACAAGAAATCCACATCAGCATCTACAAGATTCATCTAGATAAAAAGAGGTCATCTAGATGAAAACAAAAGACATGATTTAAAAGGATTCTTATAAAGCTCCAATAACAATGTGAAGAAACAAAAAACTCAAGGAATCACTTCTAATGAGGCACACCACTATTTGAAAAGAAATAATGCTAAATCATTCATTCATATGATTTATGAAAAAAGTTCCCAAATCTAAATATGCCATGTTAGTAATTAAATTCCAATTATACAAATGTTTGCTACATCAAGGTATGCATGTATTTGAGAAAAGACATTGGAAATGAGATTAAAAAAAGGTGAATGAAGGTAAAATTATATAACAAAAATGCTTAAAATAGCTTTAACACATGCATTAAGATCATTAAGAGCTTGAGAATTATTAAGATTAGGTTGTAGAAGCATGGAGAAGAACTCTTGGTTTACCATAAGCAAGCATTCAGTGAAAGTAAAGTTTGAAAAAATCTCTAAAAAATCCTTCAAGCAAGCTCAATATGCCATCCATGGAGATGGAAGAAGCTCCTTTGAAGTTTTAGGATATAGATAACTTTAACTTTTTAAAATTTCTACATAGAAAAAGGTTGAACATCTATTACCTATGATAATAGGCTGAATTTGGAGGTAAGAATGAAATGAATTTAGATCTAGTTAAGAAAATTGGTAAATAATAGGTTTTTATTTATTCCAAGCCAACAATGTGAATGAACACATAGAGAAGCTATAATTAAAACATTTTAAGAGAATGGTTCGGTTGAGATAATTTTATAAGCATTTAGGGCTTCACAAACTTGATTTGAAAACAAAATATAATATCATTTTAGATATAATTAATTTATTTTTCATAGAGATGATATATAAGAAAGATAAGATAAAATTTTAAAAAGGCTCTAGGAAATTTTATGAATTTGCACCTTAAAAGATGTTATGAATCATATGGAATTACAAAGTGTCAAGAATTAATTGAAGTAATTAATGAGGAATTTTATAGACATCATCAATGGTAAATTCATAAAGAATCCTAAGATGGCAAGATAACTCATCATCTTGATTGAAAATTAGTCAAATTTTGTTAATACAAGCTCAAGGCTTTCTTAGATTCTTAATGAGATTACTTTTATTAGATTTCATTTTAGGTAAAGTTCTAACCCCAAAGAGGGTAGCTCTTATAATGCTATGTTATGCTAAATTGCAGCCTAAAATACTATATGAGCCATACTATGATTGTATTCCATCATCTACCATATGATTTTTATTGATCCTCAAGTTCTTGAATTTTTAATGAATTGTGCTTATCCCCAAATTTTAGAGTTTTTGTTGCAACAAATTCCATCAACAATCAGTTCTTTTATTATTGAAGAAATTATATAGAGATGTAGAGGAAATATTTTTCTACGTGTTAATTTCACAATTATTTTGATTAGGGGTAATGATCAAAGAGCTAGAAAGCTTGCAATAATTGTGATACCATACTTAGCAACTTTGAAGATTGGTAGACAAATGAGGTAGAGTACATTAAGGCATGACTATAATAAAGTAGAATTCTTTCATCTCACAATTGGTAATTGGGAATTCAAAAAATTAACTAAAATAATTGGGAATCCTTTAAAGTATATAAGCTATGCTTTACCACTTTGTCTTTATGGGTTCTATAACATGCTAAAATATAAAATGATTCATTAGCAAGTTAAAACTGATAATGTGTACTATCAAAGATCTAATTAGGTTATGAGTAAAGCCAAAATTGAGAAAGGAGTTGGAAAAAAGCCTTTCAATGACATTAAGAGAAGAGCTCAATGACTAGCACAACATCAAAACTTACAGGTGAATGATAGAAAGGAAGCATATTTTGATCAAGATTTTGATGAGATTAGATTGTCAATGATGGAGGAAAATTATTTCTCATTGAAATTTGAGTAGGATAATGAAGCTTTTGAAGAAGTTAAATATCATTATAAGCATCTTAAATATGAAAGGATCAAAGCTGCTAGAATCCCAAGGATAAAAAAACTGAAAAGCTAGTAGAGTATTTCACTAATTGATAAGCCTACTATAGAGAACTCAAGTTAGGAAGAAGTATTAAAAGTTATTTTTAGACTACATTTGCCTTTTGGATATCTAATGAAAGGATCTTTACAAAGAGTAGAAATAAATCCAAGGAAAGATCACCTAATAACCAATCACAAGAATCATATTAAGTTGAATGTAGTCATGGATGTACTATTATAGTACAAGGATTATAATGAAGAAAGAGGTGAAGAGTTAGTCATTTCTCATATTCCTCATAAGTGAGTGATAGAAACTATTTTTGTATGACTTGAAGCTATGGCAAAAGCTAACTAAAAGAAAGGCTAAACACTTGAAGGAATTCATTAATGACTATAAAAATAAATTAATAGCTTAGAAGAGAGCTTAAATAGCACTAGTCAGTAAAGAAAAAGCTCTAAAATACTCTAATTATTAAAGAAGCACTGATTGAAAACCATGAAGTAAAAGCTCAGACATACCAAGAAAAAATGAAAATAATACAACAAGAGCTTGAAGAAGTGAAGGCTAGGACCAATATAGATCTAAAATTTGTAGAGAGTCCTAATTATCAAGTATTGTTAGAAAGCTTTAGAAAAACAAAGAGAGGATAGTAGCTATAGTTATGCATATTACTTGTTGCAGATCTAAATGAGCCACTTATGAGAAAGTAACACAAGAAGATTAAAAATCAAATAAAAAAGAAATAGATCTTAGATGGAATCTAGCACCTCTTTTGGAAGAGATCCTTGATGGCATGATGTCCATGGTTGCAAAGATAGTAGAGGAGATCCACAAGGAAAAGGAATCACTGGATAAGATAAATCAAATATATGAAGTCTTATTGAATAAAATCATCAAAGCTATAATTGATACTAGAATTGAGGGATTGAATGTAGAGAACATAAGACAAAATTTAGTGAGCACAAAAATAGAAAAACGAATTTAGATTGTAGAGCTCATTTTTAGTTATGGGAAATTATCACACCAATTAGAATTAGAGTCTTAGAAGATTTAGTATCAAGGACAAGCTCATTTGGTTGAGAATTTACTTTAGACCATAAACTAGTATGATTCCATTATTGAGAAGTCATTTATAAAATCAAATTCTATTAATTTAATAAGTTCAAATCACTTATATGTAGTCTCGATGATTCATGTTAAGTAGGAGAGGGGATTTATTTTTGGAAGAAGAGAAATTATTTGTAAAAGATAATAGCTTTCTAATTAAGCAAGTATTTCTAGCTTCAAATATGCGAGTTATTGAGATATTGTTTATTTTAATTATTTAGCTTAGTATTTCTTTCATATGAAAATAAGATTTAGTAATTTTGGAATAAGCTCTTTTCCTTATGATGATATTGAGGGTTATCTTGATTTTTTTATTTAATTTTCAATTCAATAGCTTTCTATGAGTGTTTTCTCATGAATGAGTTAAGTTTGATATTTGTCATTTTAATTTCAAGATTAAATTGATCTTTTCAAGAATAAATTTCTCTAAATTCATAACTTTGTTTATTATACTTCTAGCAATTTCTCATTACGAAAGTTTCATAAATAAATGATCTGAGTTGTTTAAAATGATTTAATAAAAAAATAGCCTATTTTTATAATTTAAATAAGTTGAATCCTAAGAAATCAGTAGTTACAATTAACTTTAGGAGCTTTATTTTCTTGTAGTTTGAAATCATAGAATCATTTGAAATTGTTATAATCAAGTCTCATTTTCAGTTTGCTTAAGCTTTTGCTTAAATTGCATCTTTTTATATATTTTATCAATTATAGTTTTAATTAGTATAAATAAGATTGTATTTATTCATAAGTTCTATATTTACCAACTGAGGCTATTTGGGGGTATCAATGTTAAATTTCATAATATAATAATCACAAGATCCACGGAAATTAGAAAATAACTTTGTTGACTTAGATCAACAAGAAATGTTGATTATTTTAGGCACACTACGAAGCTTAATTAGTCACAATGTTAGTGGTCAAAATATTTGAGTTGCACTAAAAGTATGAAAACATAACTTGAGATGTATACTTAAGTTGTCTTTTATTTCAGTTATTTTGTTATGTGTTTGAATAAGAGAACATGAAGTATATATAGGTTTGAGAGAACTATCATGTTGGTTAGCAAAAAAGACACAATGAATAGTTAAGGATAATTAACAAAAGCTAATAAAATAAGTTTATTTAATAAATCTTAATTATTAAATATTAAAATATATAAACATTGTGGTGGTAATTTGCACCATGACAATGTTTTATATTTTGATGGTGTAGGCCTAAGTTCAAAGTATTACTAGCTATTTACCTTATCTTAAATGTTGAGCTTAGTAAAACATATCAAATTCTTAACTCTACTCCTCAAGATTAACATTAAAAGTTAGAAAAGTTCTTTACTATCTAATAATCTTTCTATGACTTCTATGAAGTAATAGATAAATTCTTTATTATTTTTTAACTTCATCCACTACAAAGAATGAATCAAGGATTTGATTTATAATCAATGGTTATGAAGTAAAATATTTATTAGAATTCCTTAAAATACTCATTCAAAGTGAGCACCGTATGACTAAATGAAACATTATCCATAACTAGCAAATCAATAATTGTAAAACATAAAATGAAACTTAGCAAATGTCTTCTTCTAAAGCCACATTATGAATTATTTTGACCTTTTAATTTCTTTTGAAATATAAGAAAATTTGGCTAGAGATATAAAGGGTTTATATTTCTTTCAAAATATATTATAACATAAAGAAAATATTAACTAATAGAAAAAGGAAATATGTTTTCTATGGAAAAATAAATAAACATATAAATTTGTTTTTTTACATGGAGGTATCATATTCTTTTCAAAATATAAGGAAGAAAATTTAAATAAACCATATCAACTAGTGAATGAGTCTATATTTACATTTAATAGATTATCAAATACACTTGCAAATGATTCTTCTTTTGATTCAGTAGCAATATTCTTTACCATGGACTTAAGATCTCTAAATGATGATGGTGGAATATTAGTAGTAGGACCTAAAGACTTTTTGAGAAGTTCTTTTATTTTATTATACACCACTAGAAATGTTGGTGAACACAAAGTGTATATAGGTTGTAACTCATAACCCAACTTCAAAATAGAAGACAATAATTTCTTGTAGTGAGTAGTGAAGTTTTCAGTTACCACCTATTCTTGTAAACTCTAGATCATGTTATTTAACATTTTCTTTTCCTCATTGAAGGTTTCTATTAATGCACTCTTTGGCAAAATATCTCTAATTTATTTTTGCTTAGTATTTAGGTTTTCTTAGATTTCAGAGCTCTTGATTTTAGATGTAAAGTTTTTAGTCTCCAAATTAACCTATCTCATTATTTATTCTTGAACTATATTTACTAGTCTAGGGCTTAAATAATAATTCATGATGTTCATTGCTTGCTTCAACCCTTCTAGTTATGTAGCTACTTTCTTAGCAAACTTGAGAGCACAATCTACATCTTTTTTGAATTTTTAAAAAACTTTATTACATTTCTATTTGTATTTCTATATTTGTCTTAAATCTTTATTTAAGTACTCATTTTATTCTAAAGTGATGTCAAGAACACTTTTATTGCTATTCAATATTATACAAAAAAATTTAGCTTTGAAATAATATCTAATTACAATGTAGTGTAAGATCATTATATTATAAAGCAAATAATTTATTACTACAATGAAAAAGGTATTTACCAAATGACTAATTTCATTATTAACCACGCCTTAGATAATTGGTGGAATACTATTTTTTTCAAATCTTTTAATGTAGTCTTAGTGTATAATGTTTCCTTCATGGGGCTCTTCTTTTATGAACTTTTGAACTTTTGAAGCAAGTTGATATCTTCTCATAGTTGGAAAATTTATTCTTAAAGCTATAGTATTGTAAAATTTATCTCATTGTGAATATGGATGAATAGTTACTTAATGATGTATTCCATCCTTTAGCTTGTACTTTAGTAGATTACTTTAAATAAGGTGTCTCAATGAGGATTTCCTCATCCTTGGAGTAGCCTTTAAGAAAGAGTTTTAATATCAAATTTTTATTCTTATCTTTCATCATCATGGTGATAGAGTGTAGATTTAAATTTCAAAATCTTTAATAAACATGGAACACACATAGCTAAAGAAAAAATGTGGGGATTAGGAATGATAATAGTGTAATAACTATTTCTTTAATTGTTCCTTTAAAATGAAATTTCAGTCAATGCAACTACCTTCACTTATTGTAGCATAAAGAAGATTGAGTTGAGATTATGATATTGCATTCTTCCTATCCTTGACAATAATATGATAGAAAGTAATATTTTCTAGATCATAATATGACATCCTTAACTAAAACATTAAAATTATGGCAATGGTATTGGTACATGCCTTGACAAACTCTTGTTCGCTTTTAAAGCATTCAATAAGTTGATGCATGAAAAACATGATACTTTTTAATGCATAATTTGATTTCACTATCTAAATGTAATATATAGAAAGTTCTATTGAATTTTTGCAAACTACCAAGTCTTTTCAAATTGAAAAATAAACTATTCATTGTTATAAGTCCTAATAATATTCTTCATCAATGGATGATCTTTTAACACTGCAAATTCCACAAATGGTATTTACCATATGTGGACCATTTGGTTTTGGTATGTCAAAACATTAAGAAAAATGGAAGAAAAGGTTGTTTATATGTGTGTGTGGTTATTGTGCTTGCAAGTTAAGAACCTAGATTGAGACTTGGATTGTGCAAGGTTTTGGACAAGGAACAATGAATTCAAAGGATGAATAAAGTGAAAAAAGACGTCTTCAAGAAACAAAAGATGACTTGATAGGTTAGAAGGCTTCATAGGCAAAGATGTCTTTGAGAAACAATAGACATATTTCTTTAGGAAAAGACATCTTTACAGAATGCAAACCAAGTTCATAAAGACATCTTCCAAGAATGGAGATTTCAAAAAGACATCTTTCACTAAACAAAGACATCTTTCCAAAATTGAAGGCAAATTCAGAGAGATGTCTCTATTGGTACCAACACGCCCATGCTTGGCATGGGGCCTTTGTTTATTAAAAAAGAAAAGAAAGAAGAATAAAATATAAAATAGAAAAATAAAAAAAATTAATTGGAAAAAAGAAAGATGGATTAACCTAACCGTAAAATTGGCTATAAAAAGCCATCAAGGTGATGGACTTGGGGAGAGGAGAGGAGGAGAAGTTAGGCCAAGAAGCCCTAGGCTAGTGAGGCCAGGGCCGTGAAGCCATGGACTGAACCTCCTCTTTCTCTCTGTGGTTGGCAGTGTGTGCGGCAACAACGGTTGGCGGTTCGCAAGGCATTGGTGATGTTTCATCACAACTATACATGATTCTTACGGCAACACAACCATGCATCCTATTGGTGGATCTTCTCTCTATTTTCTTTTATTTCAGCAAATGGCTTATGGTGGACAATGGATTTGTGCATGATTTTTATGCAGTTGGCGGTTCACAGGGCATTGGTGATGTTTGATCACAACTACACATGATTCTTGTGACAACACAACCATGCATCCTGTCGGTGTATCTTCTCTCTATCTTCTTTTATTTCAGCAAATGGCATGTGGTGGACGGTGGATTTGTGCATGATGTTTATGTAGTTGGCAGTTCGTAGGGAATTGGTGATGTTTCATCGCAACTACACATGATTCTTGCGGCAACACAACCATGCATCCTATCGGTGGATCTTCTCTCTATCTTCTTTTATTTCAGCAAATGGCATGTTGTGGACAATGGATTTGTGCATGATGTTTATGCAGTTGGCAGTCTGCAGGGCATTGGTGATGTTTGATTGCAACTACACATGATTCTTGTGGCGACACAACCATGCATCCTGTCAGTGGTTCCTGTTTCTCTTTCCTTTAGTTTTTTTTTTCATGTTTTATCTCTCTCTATGTTTTCTATCTCTCTATCTCTCTATCACTTGGTCACATGGCTCTTTCCAGCTGAGACTATTCCTGGGTTTTCGTACCCATACAAGAGATGCCCTAGGCTATAGTCTCCTCAAACGAGTTTTTCCAAAATTTATGCATCAATAGTCTCAAGCATGAAGAAAATGTCTTCCATGATCATTAGTGATCATTGGTTAGCCATTGCATGAGCTCCAAGATGGATTCAAAAATATGGTAGCTATAAGAAGAATTGATGTACATTGGAAAATGTGCAAGCTTATGTGTAAACATTATACAGTCATTTTGTGAATCATTGTAATCTATGTTTCTCTTCATTATATCATCATTTTTTATTGTAAAGTGTGCTATATCTCAACATACAAGGATTAGCAAACTAAGTTACATTCATCCTTTGTAATTATTCTCATTTGTTACCTTGTGGGGTTGATGTGCTTCTTGCATAAAGGAATCTTGCTTGAGCTTGTTAGAATCTTACGAGATTGAGTTGTTGTCGCTGCAGTACAACACTTCAGAGAGGAGCTCAAGATTGTAATGGTTGTGGAAGCCTAGAAATTACATTCCAAGCCTAAGAAGACCTTGTGGGTTTGAGTGGCTAGTGTTGTAGCATAGAACTCTGAAGAAGGGCTTGAAGATTGTATAGGGTGTGGACCCTTCAACCACATTTTGAGAGTAAAAACATCTAGAGGTGTGCTAGCAATCTATCCTTCATGTGTGGACTACTAAATTTGGGGAACCACATTAAAATTTTATGTGTGCTTTTATGTTATAAAGTTTTAATTTGGAAAACTTAATCAATATTAGACATATCTAGGAAAAGAGACTAATATGCTTCATTAATTGGTGTGTTCAATTCATATATTTCTTCTTCTATAAAGGTAATTCTCTCATTCCCTTATTTACATTTAGAAATAAAGAAGACTATGCTTGTAAAGTTAACAAAATTCATGATTATCTTAATGATGTTTCCTTTGAAGAAAGGTATGGGATATTTTGCCATGAATTTTTTTCTTTCCAAAATTTTTGCATTGAGAAAAAATATGCTTTACATGCTAAGGAAATAAAAATTAAAGTTCTTAATGATGAATTTTTTTATCTCAAGGAAGAGAACTCAAACCTTAAGGCTAAGATTCAAAAACTAACCTATGTGATTGAGTAGATAAATAAGAGCTTCACTTAAAAAAAGCCAATCAATTCAAAGGTAATGAAAGAGGTAAAAATTTTTCAAGTTACATTTTTGATTCATCATCAATAGAGTATTTGGTATGTGGTGGAAGAGGCCATGTGGTCTTTGAATGTCCTAGTAATGATAGGTTACAACAAAAGGATAGAGATGAAGAAGATATGTGAAATACCAACTTCTACTCAAGTTGGGATGATGGAGAGAAAAGTGAAAAAGAGGTGGAGGATAATGTAAAGGATTCACACCTCATCTACATGGCTCTCACCAATGATGATGCTGATACCTCATATGATGTACTTAATGAGGATGAGAGGTTTGATTTATTGTGGAATGAACTTTTAAATTTTCAAAATCTTTGAATAAAGTTGAACAACTAGGTAAAAGCAAAGGCTCAAGAAATTTCTTTATTAAATATAAAAATTTCTGATCTTACAAAAATAATCTTAGACCTAAGGGATAAGAATGAAAAGCTAACCTTGTCTTATGAGCAGGATAAGGAAGAACTTGCAGATGTAAAGCTTGTGAATGAGAGGCTAGTTAAAGGAAAAGAGTCCCTTAAAATGATTCTTGAACAAGGAAGGAGTCCACAAGATAAAAGTGGACTTAGATGCTATTCCCAAGAAGAAGAACCTACAAAACCTTCATTGCATCTAAAGGAATCTCCAAGGAGTAAGGGTACTACATTAGAAAAAGCTCTTATCCATCAAAAGAATTCTCAAAGGTTTGATCATTCTTAGCACTTTTTCCATAATAGAAGGGTTTCATGTTATTATTGTAATAATTTTGGGCATAAACAATGGGAGTGCAACTTAAATTTTTATCATATGAGTACCTGGTCATATCACAAGACTCCTTGGTCTTATCAAAATACACTGATAAAGGAAATTGTGTAGGGTAGAAAAGATTGGACAACTCAAATGAGTAAAGGAGTTTGAAAAGTTTGGAGAATCAAGAGGAAGAAACCTAAGAATGAGAAGACACTATCTAGTTAACTTGTGAAAAGGAGATGAGCCTTGAAAATTGAAGAAGTTTGTGTAAGAAGAGAAACCTCAAAAGAGGAATCTCATTCTCTAGCATTCTAGGCACCTTAATTCTCAATTGCAAGCAAGGTAAGTTTCTATATTCTTTCTTTTTAAATTTTATTTAGTATTTAATGTGGAAATTTTGAATTGTGTTATTTCTAGCTATGGGATGTTAGCTCCAATAATCTACACATATTAAGATAAGCACTTACAAGAGATGATATTTGGTTCTATTAGAATAATTGATTATGATGTCCTTTGTGAATGCTTGAGCATGATGTGATTAATCTTGTAATTGAATGAAAGTTTGTGGTAATTGCAAAATTTTAAAATTTTTTGTTGAAAATTCATTTTCTCCTTTGGAATATATATTGATTACAAGTGTTTAAAAGCCTCTAATGTATTTCTTGCACATATAATGTGGCTTAAATGTCTTGTGATTTGACATTGTTATCAAATTTATATGAAAGATTTTAGATGTGTGATATTTAAGCATTCGATTTGGTACCTTTACTATAATTCATGTATTTTCTAAGAAAATCATTTCAATAGGTATTATCGGCTATCTCAAGGTCTTTCTTTTAAAAAGTCTCCAAACTTGCTATGGCTTTCTAGATTTATGGAGACATCTACTAATCCATTTTGTAATTCTCAATTATGTATAATATTTATATCTATTTGTAATGATTCTTGATGTGTTTTTCCATAAGTAATGGAATACCTTAGTCTCCATACTTTCTCTTAGAATTTTTGTGCAACATGGAAATCCTAAAAGATTTAAGAGGGAATACCAATCTCTCTACAATAAATGCATTATGACCAAAGAAACTAGACATCTTAAAAACTAGGTCATATATGTAGGGGGAGTATGTTCTTAATCATATTTTATCATAAAAAAGGCCACCATAATAGGGGAAAATCTCAAGATACTTAAGTAGTAAAACATTCCACTCCATTCTCCCTTAGCTAGAAATGAGCAAGGAAGAGCATTTTCATCTGGTAATGTTGTAAAAGAGGACATTTATTTAAAAATCATTACTTAACAATGGTATTTATTGGTCAAATTTTTTGAATTTTATATGATATATATACTTACTTGTGTTTACTATGTTAAGCATTTAAAGATTGTCTGACCTTTTGTATGTTGAGAAGGACTCACCTTAGAGATCTTTAGTACTCACAATGGTAGATTGAAACTAGAAAAGGTGTTCATAATTTATTTGGGCAAGTCATGAATATATAGGAAATCATATATATATATATATTATGATTTTTCTAAATGATTTATGTGATCTTTTGATATATTTTGACTTTTTTCAACATGATAAGATGTGTTGCTAAAATGTTGAATATGCATGTTTTTACTCACTTGTCTTGGAATTTTTGTTGAATTGTTAGAAGAATATTGGTTTAGAGATAGATTACTTTCTCTTAAATATCTTTTGAAAAGCTTGGAACAAGTATGGTTCTTGTTGTTGTAGGCAAATGAAGAGTCACTCTTGATAAACAAAAGTTCTACTTCATTAGCCCTATAAAATTAATGAGGTGTACTTCTCATATGGATCTCTTGAAAAATGTTTGTTTATTATGCACAATTATATTATGAAACATTTTTATAGGTTTTGGATAGGTTCTTTGGGTGTTGTCCATACAAGAGGAGATTTTTATATGAAAATAGATATGCTTGTTATGCAATGGCTTTCTGTAACTATATGTTTCCATTCTACAATAATATATCTTTTATTACAAATTTTTCTTCTTAAATATGTGACTCCCTCATTCTCTTTTTGCTCATATCCAACAAGGGGAATATTTTTTTTTATGATAATGGTTGTGCATATTATATGATGTTGCTCTTTTATGGTATATCTTTAAGAGACAGGTTATATGAATCATCCTTTTTAGTCATGTCCAAAAATAAGGAGAAGTAGGTTATGTATTATGATAAAGACTAACACATTTTCTTAAGTTTTGGACATTACAAAAAGGGGGAGATTATGGACCTTTTGGTTTTGGTATGTCAAAACAATAAGAACAAGGTTGTTAGTATATGTGTGTAGTTATTGTGCTTGCAAGTTAAGAACTTGGATTAAGGCTTAGATTGTACAAGGTTTTGGACAAAGAATGATGAATTCAAAGGATGAAGATAGTGAACAAAGACTTCTTAAAGAAATAGAAGATGACTTGGTAGATTTGAAGGCTTCATAGGGAAAGACATCTCTAAGAAACAACAAATGTCTTTCTTCAGGCAAAGATGTCTTCATCATAGAAAGAAATCTTTACAAAATGAAGATCAAGATTAGAAAGACATCTCCCATTAGATAAAGACATCTTCTAACAATGGATATTTTAGAAAGATTCCTTTTAATAAACAAAGATGTCTTCCCAAAATTGAAGGAAAATTCAGAGAGACATCTCAAACATGAAGAAGATGTCTTCCATGACCATTGGTTAGCCATTGTACAAGCTTCAAGATAGATTTACAAACATGATAGCTATAAGAATACTTGATGTGCATTGGGAAATATTTTTGCTTATGTGTAATCATTGTACAATAATTTTAATCTATGTTGCTCTTCATTATATCATCATTTGTTCATTGTAAAGTGTGTTGTACCTCAACGTACAAGGATCAACAATCTAAGTTGCATCCATCCCTTGTAATTGTTCTCTCTTATTGGCTTGCATGGTTGATGTGCTTCTTGTGGGGAGGCATCTTGCTTGAGCTTGTCAAGATCCTATGAGATTGAGTTGTTGGTGCTGTGCTACAACACTCTGAAGTAGAGCTCAAGGCTATAAAGGTTTTGGAAGCCTAGAAACCATATTCCAAGTTTGATGGGACCTTGTGGGATTGAGTGGTTGGTGTTGCAACACAGCACTCTCAAGTAGGGCTTGAAGAATGTACAAGGTGTGGACCCTTCAACCACATTTTTAGAGCAACAAAGTCCAGAGGTGTGCTAGAGATCTACCCTTCGAGTGTGAGCTACCTAAGTTTTGAAACCATGTTAAAATCATGTATGTGCTTTTATATTACAAATTTTTAATGCCCCCCGCCCATCCACATCATAATCTTTCTAACTTAGTTGAAAAAATACCCTACACTAACTATTTAGATATGCTTAGGATAAAGTGATGATATTGTATGCTAACCCTTTCTAGGTCAACAAAATAATTATTAACACTAGGTTCAAAGAGAATTAAGGTTGCAAAATTTCAAATTATACCTCTAGTTTCGACTACTTTGTTGGGTTCAACATCAATTGGTTGGCCAGTCAAAGCATACATAGGTCCATTTGTCCTAGTATCATCATGATTAACTATTAATCTATCACCCTACCAAGAACCACCATTTCTCAAATGGTTTGGACAATTGAAATTATTGTGACTTGGTTGGTCATAGTTTTGGAGAGGCAATCCTTCTAACAGTGCCCAACCTTCTCATAAGCATGATAACTAATGGATCCACAAGTGATGCTATCATCTAAGGACTACTGCTACACTTCACTTGGATCCTCTAGACTTGCATAATTACTTCCACCTTTAGCATTTTTCATCATTGGATCCAATAACATGAAAGAAGAAAATCATCAAACCTACTCTCTGATAGTAGCTTGTAAGACCCTTCTTCCTGGTCATATGGGAGAGGATCATCATTATTGAGAGCTACAATGCTCATCTTAGTGAGTGGGGTTCTAAAACGATTGGTAGATGAGAAAAAGCCTAATCTCTTTAAGTGGTTATAGCCATGCTTGAACCTAGGTCTTCCTAGCCATATAGGAGAGCATTATATTAAATTTATAACTCCTAACAAATGAATTACTCATGGTAAGAGAACCTAAAAATTAAAATAAACTAATGTAGTGATAAGGAAGAAAAAAGAAATATGGTGAAATCATAACTAAAAGGAAAGGAAAAATGTTAATAGTTATTAAAAATATAAAATATAATTAAATAGCATAAAACTATAAAATTTGATTGAAAGCTACTAAAAATCCACAATAGCATATAAATCTATAAAATAAAGTATAAAAAAAAATATCTAGCCATATTAATGTATTCTTAAAAATATATAAAAATGATTCATGATCCAAAACATAATACATGAAGAGGAATAACTAATACATGTATACAAAATGTCATAATATGTCAAAGAGATAATTGACTAAAGCTAGAAAATAAATATGTATAAAATCTAATATTAGTAACAAATATCAACAAATATCCTTGATCCACCTAGTCCTAATGATCTAAAAATAAAATGAAAAATAAATATACACTGAGTGATGACTATTGGCATATCCCCTAGTTAATTTGAGGGCAAGTCTTGTGGTGGCTAGATGAAGGCATGCTAGCCTAAACCACATGTTACTAAGCTTAATCAATTTATACATTGTAGATCACACATTATACATAGATATGAATATCATTGAGAATCTAACCAAATCAAAATGTCCACTTTTGCTCATCAACCTACAAATAAGGAGGCTAGCACACACTACAATCAATGTCAACGTGTGAATTGGTTTCATAAATAGTTTTCAAATAAAAAATTTCACAAGTTTTCTTGTTTATTTTTTTTCTATAATCATAACTTTAAAATGAAAAATAAATTTCAAATAAAATGATGATATGACAAAGGGTTCAAACCCTTCTTGAACTAGATAAAAATTCATAAAATCTTAAGGATTTGGAGTTCAAAAAAATGGTCAAAATCCAATTAAATCAATGATAAGAAAAACATAATGACATAAGGATTTGAGAATAATGTACAATAACCAAGCCTAAAATAGTTTTTTCTAGAATTCTTATAAAACTTTCATTTCCTAAAATTCTCAAAAATGGTAAAGTTATTGTAGAAAGAAAGAAGAAAAATAAGCATAAAAATTAGATGATTCTATGAATTTAAAGTAAGACCCAATCCTAATAATGATTATATTACCAATAAAACATAATGACTATTGAGAAATAGTTGAAATAGGTTTCAAATTCATGCATGATATTGAAGAGATAACCAAATTAAAAATGAAAAAATATGAAACAAAGAAGAAGAATAATAATTTAGCTCTCATGATGCAGTTGAATAGTATTTCACAAGTTATTTCTAGTAGATAAGGTCTTTATACTATTGGCAAAGAAATGTAGGATAATCTCCAATTAGAATAGAAGGAAAGGTTGAAATATCAACAATTGTAGTAACTAGTATACAAACATAAATTTGATATCGTGGAAATTGGTAGTAATGATAGTGTCAAAGACTTCTGAATCAGAATATATGAGAACTTACAAAAAATAGATGAATATGGATATGGATACACCAAAAAGTTTAGAAAATTATTTAAGTTCTCTACATAGATCCAAGATTTTAAAACATGATGGAAAATATTACTCTTTTAAAAGACTTCAACATGCTTAGTATTATATGAATTAGTTGCACAAGATAGAATGCTAAAAATTATGAAGAATAATAAAAAATGTAGTGAAGATGATCAAGCCTACATAACTAACCAAAAAAGGAGGATTCAGAGGAAGAAAAAGATTCAATTATCAAAATAGAGATCAAGAAAAAAACTTAGAAGAAAATGATGGTAAAAATACAAGAGAAAGAGGAATAGGTTCAACTATAGGAAGAGGTAGATAGAATTAATTTGGAAGATAAACACATAACCAAGACTTATTACTGCATTAAAACCTATGCAAAAGAAACGTTTTTATCATTATAAAATGATAGACCAAAATAAGTTTTAAAATAATACATGGACAAACTTTACAAATAGAAAAATATACTCCCTCATCATCTAAAAAGGATATTCAAGAATAAATGCTAGGAAATTACATAGCTTGCAATTCAATTAGAAAAATAAATAAAAATTTTTTAATTGTAAAAAATGTGTGCTCCAATCGCATGACACCCTACAAAAATTTTCGAAATTACAAAAAAAATAATAGTCTTGACAATAACAAAATTGGAGATGGAAAATACTTACTCATAGAAGAAATAGAAGATTATGTAGTTAAATTAAACAATGAATAAAAATTTATCATTTCCAATGTGTGTTATGTTTCTAATCTTTCCAACCCTCTCATCTCTATTGGAAAAGTATCTAATGGAGGAAAAGTGTCAATTTCAAGAGTAATTTCTACATTAACAACAAATACAATGATGAATAAATCATAGAAATCAAAGATATGAATAAGATAATATATTGTCTTGAATGCAATTATCTCAATGAAAAAAAAGGCATCATAAGAAACCATCCTACTTATGAAAAGTATGTCCTCAAAACAAAAGCTAATCAAATACCAAAAAAATGAAGGTAAGGAAAAGGGTAATGAGGATTATAGCAAGTCTAGACTATGGAATGGAAAACTTGGCCACATATCTGATCACAAAATTAAAAGAATGATTCAGCAAGAAAAAGCTATAGGAATAAAAATTTCAGATATTCTTCAAGACAAATGTGAGACTCGCATACAAGGAAAGAAAACCAATGCTCCTCACAACTCTTACATAATAAAGAAGAATAGTCATTTCATCTTCTGCACATGGATCTTGTTGGAAAAATGTCCACTATTTTAATATGAGGGAAAAATCATTTCGTGATCATAGTATATGATTACTCAATATACACTTGGACTTATAATATGAAGAAAAAGGATGAATCCATCAAATACTTTAAAAAATTCCATAAACTAATTGAAAACTCCATTAATATCAAGAATGTTGAGATTTAGGCCATCAAATTACACAAAGGAGAAAAAATTTGATAAGTTCTATAAAGAATGTGATATCTTTTATCAAATCACATGTGGATATAGCCTATAATCAAATAGAGTAGCTAAAAGAAATAATTGAATAATACAAGGCATGATAAGGTCCTTACTTAAGCATGCCCTGTTGCCTAACCAATATTAGACCACAATTGTCATAGCTTCTTATTATATTTCTAATCGAATCATCATCAATATCAATGAGGATAGATCTTCATATGAAGTTCTATATAACAAAATTTCTAACCTTAGTCATACAAGAGAATTTGGATATCATTATGTAAAGACCCCAAAATAATTTATTGAAAAACTTGAAGAAAGAGGAAATAAATCCATAATTCTTAGTTGTGATTTTCACACTCATGAATATAGGTGCTATTATCTAATGAATAAAAAATAACATGTTTTAAGAGATGCTATATTTGATGAGACAACTAAGTGTTTTTTTTTTTCAAATAGCAAAAGAAATTAGACACATATCAAAGTTCAAAACCATTAGTTTGAAGAGACTATCTTCCCACACAAATTCTAGATGCAAGTTTTGAAAGAAGAAATATAAGATCTCACAATATTACAAATATGACATATTCAATAGTCTCATGTGAACCAACTAATGTCAATGGAGCTATACAATTAAAAGTTTGAAAAGAAGCCATGGATAAAGAGTACAATGTCATCCTAAGAATAATACATGGGAATTAATGGATGAACCAACACATAAGAATGTTACTAATTGTAAGTATCTATCGAAAATAAAGTACAATAAGAAAGGATCAGTCACAACACATAAAGCAAGACTTATAACAAGAGGATTCAAATAGAAGAAATACATTGACTATGAAGAAATATTTACATTTGTGGTCAGATTTGAAACCATCAAGTTCATTCTCTACATAGTAATACATAAAGATCTAAAGCTCTATAAAGCTCTAGATGGCCTAAAGCAAGCATCTAGGACCTAGTTCTAGAGAATTCATAACTATCACACTAGAAAGAATTATTTAAATTTCATGTTTAAACAAACACTATATTTCAAGAAGGAAGGAGGTGAATTCATCATCATATCACTATATTTAGATAATGTTATCTTTATTACCACCAATAAAAGGCTAGTAGAAGATTTCAAAAACAATATGAAAATTGATTTTGAAATGAAGAACCTTAGAGAACTCAAATGTTCCCTTGGAATTAAAGTAAACTAGAATAAGAAGAAAATGAAGATTCATCTAACCAAATATGCAAATTTCATCATTGAAAAATTCAATCTAAAGAATGAGAATCCAGTAAATATTCCTTTGCAATATAGTTTAAAGTTAACTAGCAATGATAAGAGTTCTCTCATAAGTGCAACCATGTATAGAACTGTGATTAGATCACTTTAGTTTTACTTTCATACTAAATTTAGAATATATAACATCATACTTATCTAGATTCATGTAAGAGCTACGACAATCTCACATGCAAGCACTTTTGCATATCTTCAAGTATGTAAAAGGAAGTTGTGACTTTGGGATTTAATTTAGTAAAGGAGACATTAAGATTCATAAATAATTAGATGTTGATTTGGTACGAGATAATGATAATAGAAAATCTAGATTAAGAGATCTCATTATGCATGAAGAAAATCCAATATAATTTAAATAAGAAAAATAATCATCCATTAGCTTATCTACAAGGAAAGCAAAATTTATTACCATGGATGAATGCCTCTAAAACATACTCTAGCTAAATAAACTTCTTTGACACTTATAATTCAAATTTGATCTCCTTAAAAATTTATATTATAATAATACAATAGAAATTCAACTATCCCAAGACTATGTGCATCATAAAAAGTCCAAACATGTTGACATTAAGTATTATTTCATCAAGTTTGTTCACATTAGTTTAAAATAGTAACTTGCTGACTTACTAATAAAAAATATTTTTTCCAATAAAATCAAGTACCTCAATGAATATATAGGAATTTATAACATGCCCAAGAAAGAAGAAAGTAAACATGAAGAATGAAAATTGCCTTCCACTCTAAGAAGGAATTTTTGTTTATTTTAGAGTAGAATATAATTATTTTTATTTTTATTATACAATAGGAGCTTATTTTAATAAAATATAGGAAACTTCTAGATTGATAGAGTTGTAATATTATTTTAGCTTCAATCCATATATATATATGCAATGTTTATGGTTATTTGGACATTGGAGCTGTATCATATTATTCTTAGTAAACTTTATCCCACTTGTCACATATATATATTCAAGGAATCTCTTAGAAATTTTTATCATGGAAGCATCATTATAATTTCAACAATTATTTTACTATTTCATATTCAATAAATAAATCTTTCATCAATACATTATTTTGATAATATTAATCAACATCATTCATCATTATTTACTTAATGTTAGAAGTTGAATAGTTAAAGTAGGGGACATTCATTATTTCAATCATATCTTAGTCATTTTGCAATATGTTTAAGTTATTTTAGATTTATTTTAATATTAGAATAGATGGCTTCATTTAGTTAAAATTTTATCATAATATCTATCACAATTTGGAAAATATTCACTCTAATATTTAGCAACTTTTTTTAGTCCTAAAATTTTACTAGAAGAAATGATAATTAATGATTGGATTATTTCTCTAGCATATCATATTGATTTGATGTGATTCTAGATTTATTTGAAATCCAATTTCTATGGAAACGTTTAGTTAAAATGTTAGCTTCTAAAAAGTAACAACTTTTAATTTATCATCTCATAAATTTTCACTACCAAAATTATGATGATTTTTGATTGGTTGGAAAGAATATAATATAACCTTAATTTTTAGATATCTTTTATAGTAATTCTTGTTATAACATTTTATAGAAATTCTAAAGCATTCAAAAAATATAAATTTTATTGGCTAATTAAATCATAAGTCAAGATAACCATTCAATTCTTTTACTATCTGAAATTTCTTCACTTAGATTCATAACACCAAGTTTATCTACAAAATTAAGTATAGAAGACATAGCTAGATGCTCCATCACGTTTGATGGTTGTCAAAATTTTATCCTATGTATAAGGATGATGGAAGAACTCTTTAAACATAATAACTATTAGAAATTAGTTGAAACATATTTCAAATTCATCCATAATTTTGAAGATTTCACTAGATTATGAATCAAAGAATATGAAATAGAGAAGAATAAGAAGAAAAATTTAGCTCTCATGGTGCTATTGAATAGTGTCTCACAAGTTATTTCTAGTAGATATATTCTTCATGCTATTACCAAAAAAAGTGTGGGATAATCTTGAATTAGAATTCCATGAAAGCTTGGAAAATCAACAACTGCAGCAACTAATCTATAATAAATAATTTGATACCCTAGAAATTGGGAAAAAAATAGAAAGTGTTAAAGGCTTCTTTATTAGAATATATAACAACTTACAAAAAATAGCTGAATATGGCTATAGATATACTGATAGGTGGAAAGTCCAAAAAGTTGTTCAAGCTTTTTACATAGATCAAATATTTGAAAACATGATGAAAAAAATTATTCTTTCAAAGGACTTCAGCATGCTTACTATTAATGAATTAGTTGTTGAAGTCAAAACCCTACAAATTATGAAGAATAACAAACAATCTAGTGAAGATGATCAAGCCTACATTACTAACTAAAGAGAAATAGATAGGTAATGAAGATTCAAAGGGAGAGGAAGATTCAATTATAAGAATATAGATCTAGAAACAAACTCAGAAGAAAATAATGGTCAAAATATAAGAGAAAGAGAAACATGTTCATCTAAAGGAAGAGGTAGATGGAATCAATCTAGAAGACAAAGAGAAGATTAAGACTTAGTACCATATTGCAAATTCTACAAAAGAAAAGTTCATATCGTCAACCGATGCTAGACTAGATTTAGTTTTAAAACAATACATGGAAAAACTTCATAAATAGAAAAAAAATACTCCCTCATTATCCCAAAAGGATACTCAAGATGGAGAGCTAGCAAATTATGCAGTCTTCAATTCAATTCAAGAAATAAATACTAGACAGTGAACAATCCAATCATAACATCGTAAAAGATTATCTTCTATAATAAAAAATAAATAATAGTCTTAGAAACATCAAAATTAGAGATGGAAAATACTTAGTTATAGAAGGAATATAAGATTATATAGTTAAATTAAAGAATGGATAAAAGGTTACCATTTCTAGTGTGTATTGTATTTCTACTCTTTCTAACCCTCTCATCTCTATTGGACAAATCTATAATGGAGAAAATAATGACAATTTTAAGAGTAATTACTACATTATCAACAAATCCAATGCTGAATAAATCATAAAGTTCAAATTCTCAAATAACATAATATATAGTCTTGAATGTGACTATCTCAATAAAAAAGGAAAACATCATAACCAATCATACTACTTAAGGAAAGCATGTTGTCTCGCCAAAATCCAATTAAATGCTAAACAAAGATAAAGTTAAGAACAATGATAATGAGGATTTCAACAAGTTCAAACTTTGTTATGGAAGGCTTGATCATACCTCCTATAATACAATTGAAAGAATGATCTTGCAGGGACAAGCTATTGAAATAAAAATTTTAGATATTCCTCAAGACAAATATAAGACTTACATATAAGGAAAGCAAACTAATTATCCTTATAACTCTTACATGATAAAAAAGGAAAAATCATTTGCTCTTCTACACATGGATCTTGTTGGGCTAATAGTCATAGTTTAAATGAGAGGAGAAAGTTATTTTATGGTCATAGTAGATGACTACTCAAGATACACTTGGATTTAAAATTTGAAGCAAAATAATGAAGCTATGAAATGCTTTGAAATTTTCCATAAAAAAATTAAAAACTCTACGAATCTCAAGATTAAGGCCATTAAATAAGAGAAAGGATGTAAATTCAAAAATAAAGAATTTGACAAGTTCTATAAAGAAAATGGTATCTTT
>MNCI01031477.1:0-43319 GCA_015680685.1 Gnetum montanum
TCATTTTTTTAGTATGTAAATAAGCACCTATTTTAAGGGGATGTTCCTTTTCTTTATTTTTGATTTGAATGATTTTAATTTTAACTAATGTTTGATCATTATTATTTTTGGATATTCCCTTAGCTTTGATGTGCAAGTCATCAAACAAAGCCTCATAAGTTGCTAATTTTAAAAAATTTCATTTATAAAAATGATATGATTTGATATATCTTCTTCATTAACTTGAGAAATCTTAAGACATTGATCATTAAATTTTCCTTGAAAGGATAGGAATTTAGAAATTTGATGATCATCATCAAAAAATTGGAAAGATAAAATATCATCTAGAATGAAAAGGATTTAACCTTTTTAATAATGATTTTAGAAGCCCAAGAATTAAGGAGATAGACTTTATGATATTTCATAGTTTAATCTTTATCATTAAATATTTTATTAATTAGGTTCATTGTAAGATGGAAATTGCTATAAATTTTGAGTTTAGATAAATCATAATATTGGGCTAGTTTAATTTCATGGATAAGCACTTTATATTTAACCATGCTTTTTGTCGTTAGTCTAGTAAAATTAACAACCTTTAGGATTGGAGCTTCATCAAGTGGGATAAGAATGATTCCAACTCTAGATCCTTTCTTATAAGTAGCATTATCTACTCTTACTATTAAAGTATTTAAATTAGTATACTCCTAAAAATTAACTCTTTCATCAATATCAATGATCATCACCATAGATTAGCTCATCTCTTAGAGTTTTAATTGTGAGAATCTCATTTATATTTTTGTCCTTCCCTAATAGTGGAGAATCATCAAAAAGGAAATTTTTCCCATCATTTTTATTATAAGATAAAGTAACTTCATAGTTTTCTTAGAACTTTATAAACATTCAATAATATTATGTGGAATATGTATGGATGTAAGGATTTATTTTTAAATCTCTACTAAGTTTTCTCCTATAACATAATATCCTAGGTCTAGTCTAATAACCTCAATGAAAAGGTTAGTATTTTGATTTTGCAAAAATTTATTTTATTGATTAAAGCTTACAACCACATGCTTAATTGGGTTCCAAACGTTTGTGATAAAATAATAGCCTAAGTTGGTTGCATATCTAGAACTAAAATATTTGTGTAACATGTCAAGCTAAGGTATTATTTAATTTGGACTTTTACTCCTTTTTAAGAACCTACCATAGGCACTTTAGATCTATCTTATTAAATGATACTTCTTGTTTGTGGTAGCATTTGTGCTTGTATCATTTTACATACTTTTAATGAAATGATACTAATAGTTGCACTACAATCCATTAGATAATTATGAAAGTTTTTTCCTATAATAACTATCATTTCTATAAAATGAGGTTGATATCTTTTGGTTAGTGTAAAGTTATTCATGTTTTGTATTAATAAGACATTATGACTCTTAACAAAAAAAATCTTTTTTTTCAGTTTAAGAAGAACATTTTTCTTTATTTTCTTTAGTGTATTCATCAATTTTGAATCACATTCCTCATTTCACTAAAAGTATAAAAGATCATATATTGAAATGTTGGCCTTAATCTTTTTACAATATTTAACAATGTCATAAGATTTATGCTCATCTCTATCTTTTTGTTGGGGTGGCTTTACTTTAAGTATAAAAGTTCTATCAGATTGTTGTGAAACATTGGCTTGGGATGATCCTATTTAATTTCTTGTGTTACTTTGGCTAAGAATTTTCTTATTTGAAGCAATGTAAGAATTGTTTCTAGTTACTTGTTGAGTGGGATTTATAGTATCATTGAGTATGTAGTATTGAGTATTATGTGGGTTAAGCTTGATCATCATAACTTGTTTACATGAATCAGATTCTTCATCATTCTTTTCATAAGAAATATCGAGAACTATAATAGAAATCTTGGTATTTTATTAATTTTGGAAGTTATCATTGTATAAGGCTAAAAACTATGGGCAAGTTTTTTTTGAATGTTGGCTAGTGTTATAAAGGCAACACTAGTCATTAGATTGTTTGGTGAATAAAGGGGTTTTATTATTATTTTATTTTAGTTTCACAATTTCATTAGAAATTTTTTAAANATTGCAAAATGTTAATTTATTCTTTGATCTTACATATTCCATTAGCAACATACATCAACATATGGAATGTTTTCAAACCTTGATAAGCATCTACAATGTCACTAATATTGTAGAGTCTTCATGACTATTTTTAGGAGAAAATTTATAATGAATCCTAAAGGATTGACTAACTAATCCAAAAATCAACAAAATAAAACTACATAAATATTGACTTATATTTAAAAAANGGGTTTCTAGTTAGTTGAGATTGGGAGTTAAGGTCTCTTAAGAATCCAACTATGAGAACCACTATTACTCTTAAAACAAGGAAACCATAAAATGTAAAATAGTGACAAATATTAAAACATGGTTGTATGTAAATATGAAAATGATCATGTAATTCAAACTTTAGGAAAATACATAACAAAAGTATGATAATGTGCAAAGATAAAAGACTTCATCTCACCAATGTTAAAACTAAGGTAAGAAGAGTCAAATTAAATTAGAAAGTTTTTTCTTCTAGTATCAAGACAAAAGAAGTATTAATGCATAGAAATTTTCAGATACAAAAGTTCTCTGCAACTAATTTTAAGAGACTCTCTTCAAGGAAACCTCATATATGGGTTTAGAAACTTGAGAATAGTCTCAACTATAAGATTGAAAATAAAATAGTAATTAGTAATATTTGCAATGCATATTATTTTTTAAGAGGATAAAAGATGGAAAACAAAATAATCAATACGAAATGTATAATAGAAAATCATGCTTGAGGATATAACATGAATAGATTAATAAACTAAAAATTTAAAATGGTTTTTACTTCAAATGTAAAATGATGGTATAAAAAAGATATAAAGCTCTAGAATTTAATAAAGACAAATGCTTAAAGTTTGAACGAAATCCTATTAAAGTCTGAAATTAAACAAAGATGAATATATGTAGTCTAAATAGGGTACTACTAAAATAAATATAATGCTAATAAAATATAAAAAGATAAAAAATAATTTATGTGCAAGTGGTTGTCAACAAAATCATACTAAAACAATTTCATAGTCTTGGAAGGAATAAAATCCAAAATGGAGATTCAAGCTCATAATTTTTATACTAGTAGATTAAGAAAAAGAGACAAAACTTTAAAAAAGATGTTACTTGGCTTAAAAATTGGTTTTTGAATCTCTTTAGGCATGTGAACTTTGCTTAAACTAACTTACCTACATGTACCTCCAAAGGATATACCTATTATAGCAAGTATTTGTGTTAGTTATTCTTCTCAACCAACAACTATCTATAAAATTCTCCATTTAGGTAAAGATAAAAAATGATCTTATTCTCATTAGTCTATAATGATCAAAACTAATCCAAATAAATATAACTAGATGGGAAAATAGAATTTTGTTTATGAGGGAAGTCAAATAGTACAAGGTTGCTTCCTTCTTTCTCTTCAAGTATAAGGCTTAAGCAAGGAAAAATGAGGATTTTAAATCTAGTAAATTAAAACCTAGAAGTTCAAGAAGCTTCTAGATTTCCCTTAGTTTCTTCTCTTATTCACTATCACCAGTCATTAATGATATCTCATTTTCTACATCTACTTTTAATGTTCCTTCCTTCCTCCATTTGCAATTGGACTTTTCCCAACTATTTGTCTTCCTCATATGCTTGATTCTATCTATAGCACTTGTCTACATTTGCAACAACTATAAAAAGTGTAGTATCATAATTCTTTTAATAATCTAATCTTAAAACAAACTATGAGCTCAAAATACCAAGTTGTTAAAATATAGTAATTATTACACAACTTCAAGTCAGAATTTTAAGCATCATGTGGTTGTTACATGTAATTCAATATTGTTATTATGCTAACTTCATCATAGTAAGATGAAAGATTTTGATGGTTATACTAGGGAGAAATTAATGATAATATCTAAATTTAACAAATAGTAACAAGGATAATGAAACCCAAAAAAAGTATAATGCCAACTAAATCAACAAAAGGAAATACATAAAACTATGGACATATTACTATGCAATCATTTATTAGAAATTCATGATCGATATAACTTGACCATCATAGATATTCTAATCATGCAACATTGGATAAGATGACCATAAAAGCCAATACAATTTAATAAGATATTTAATAGTTGATTTTTGGCATAAGTTATAAATAATGCGGTATTACCCTAGTGGTAAGAATCTTGGCCTTGTAACTCTAGGTCACAGGTTTGATTCTATTGGGGAGCATTAAGTTATAAATTAAAAAGAAATTTCATAAAAATAATTCTAAAATAGATCAAATAGATCCAAGGAGCCTACATACATGTAAGTAAATATTTTAATTTTAGTTGCATAAAAAAATAAACTAGTTATATACATAACAAGGCAATTTATATATAAGTTAAGCAGATGTCTATCAAAATTGAAATTCCCAAATACTAGCTTGTATAGCATGAGGAACAATGAAGAATGTTTGCAGAAACAAAACATCTAGAATACCTCAATTTGAAAGAACCAAATAATTAAAAAAATTAATGCACATAGTACCTAAGATTAAAAATATTAAAAAACAAAATATACCTCTACAACATGACTCATGCCTATAATAAAATGTTTGACCCAAAAACATGATCTAAGAAACAAACTTCTTAAGTCACACTAAATAATATATTTATAATTATAAATGCAATCAGCAACCATGCTTTACTTCCTTTCATAAGCCAAAGAAATAAGCAATCCAAAAACTACAATATAAATTTTAATTAAGTATAAGATTTCAATGAAAAGTGAAAGCACTGTAGAAATAAAAACCCCTAAATACATACAAAAGAGTATGCATCACTGAATTGTGAATTATCAAAAGCCATGAAACAAATAAAAATAATACGTTATGATTTTTCTTTGGATTTTAGGTTGGAACTTTTTGGCTAGAATCAACGACCGTGCAGTTGTTGGAGTATGTAAAGGTTTATAAGAATGGTGGGCTATTGAAAGAAGTATGCTTTTTTGAGATCAAAATATAAACCTTGACCTAGAATCTTGAGCATGGAATTGAAAAAACCTCCATCAAAGGTATCAAATCTTGGAAATAAATCATGTTGTGGAGAACATAAGGGTTGAAAATAAATATGAAAAACATTCGATTTCTATATCATTGCTTGATTAAGCCATAAGAATTCAAACCTTGGAGGAAACCCTTGTAGAATCAATGAAGGCTATGAAGAGCTGCTCTAAGGAAGTGATGAATTCATGGGAAAGAGACCTATACCATTTTAAGTGCTTTTCCTATCAATGAATTTGCAAAACTCCTTAGGATGGTATGGGGATAATTAGGCAATAATATACATTCATTGCAAAAGATAATAACATGATTAGTGGGATCAACCTTCCCACTATACTTGGTGAAATTAAATAAGAAAATCCATGTAGGTGAAAATAATGCACTAATGTGATGATTAATGAGATGGATGATAGAGCCTGTGGGACTTCCCCCATAAAATGTTATGACTTTATGAGTTTAATCCTCATGGCTTGAAAATGAGATGATAGATTTTGAGGTAAAAACATAAGTTTAGAAGGCACACTAAGAATGGTTGGCATAATAGGATTTCCTAGAATAAGATTATGGCCAGGTAACATATGCTAGGGAGGTGCAACTATAACCAAGAAAATCAATTGAGAAACACTATGTTGTATCAGTGGCTGGAAAGCTAGAGGGAATGGAAGTGAGGCCTATTATTGTTGGACTAGTGGTGTGATGAATAATGGTTGAAAAAAGTTTAGCAAGGGATTAGAGCTTTGGATTTGTACTTGGAATGTTGGATTTACAACTATTATGTTATGAAGCAAGTTGTATGTTGGTGGTAGGGTACGACTAGAATGAGCAATGGTAGCTACAATAGTTAGAGTAAGGACTCTAGGATAGATGGTTTGAGTGACATGCTAGTTGACAAAATTGGTAAAATTAGTGAGGTGAATGTACTATGGAGTTGGGATTGCTAGTTGTGTGATGTCCTAGTGGAGCAGTTCTATGGGTATTAAAACATGATCATTTTTATTCTCTTCTTTTTCGTGGATTCTAATGCTACCTTCATCTTCACTTTGTTGATCTTAAGATTTGTACTTCTATTGAAGTTAATATTAGGATGATCCACTAGGTAATCAATCATAGTCTTCCTGTATTGTATTTTGGCACTAGAAAGTGGCTATATCTAATCTTTGATGAGTAGATATTCTACTAGTGCTATACTTTCATATTTATCCAACTAAACCAAATGGTTGGGATTGGGAAGAATAGGCTCTAAGTTGTTGGAAGTTTCATAATCTTCAATCTCCACAACTCATTTTTGGATAGTTTAATGATTAACTCTTATATCATACATGCAATCTTATAATGATGGATGGACATAGATGTCATGAATGCTTGATCTTTCCTTATTTTCATTAGTCAATAGATCTAGAAGCTTTGAGATGAGTCATATCCTTGGCTAGATATGATGTTAACAAAGTATCTTTTATATACACTTGGAAAGAAGGATCAAATGAAAATGGAAAAGGAGAATAATGTATAGTGAAGATTAAAATGTTAAAGACATGTAAAATAAGAAAAATAAAAAATGTTGGAAAGAATCTATGAACTTTTAGACAAAGCCTTTGTAACACTAGAAAACCTATTGGTCCTTCTTTTAGTGCCAAAAATGTTCCTATAAAAATGTTCTCTTGCAAATTTACAAGAACACATCCATGAATTATACATTATATTGCAATCACACATACTTGTATAGGATCTCACTATCAATTAATTGAAACCTGGAGATGGATATATGTAGTAATGAAAGATGAAGAACATATCTTTTTGAATTGTCATTTCTTTAATGCTTTTACAGTTAAATATAGCATTCAAGAAACAAATATTTCACCCTTTTTTTATGTGGAGGTGTTAACTTTAGATCATTGTCTTGATGAGGTGTTCAAGACCCATCACGATCATAGCAAAACCTTGTAAAAATTAAACATTTCTATTTTTATTTCCAATTCCATTTTCAATTACCTTGGCCTAAAACCCATATTCTACATTGGTAATGTTGGCACGAAGAGTAATGTTGTTAAAAGGAAAATTACTTCATGTGGACAAATATGTGCATGATGATGAATCCCATGGTAGAAATATTGCTCATCCACTATAGAAGTATTAATCATTCAACCTTTAACTAACATCCGCATAAGCCCTTTAATTCCTTGGTTGGAATTAAGGAAATGTGTGTTTTCTTTTCTTTTTATTTTATTAAAAAAATAAATAGTGAATTACATTAATATGTTAAAAATACAAGGAAACACTCATAAAACTTAGTGCATTTTGAAGCTATGTATTATGCATAGAATGTTTTGGTGTGTGTCAAGATCATTAGGTATTTTGATGATTGTAAGGCGTACAATTTGGAAAGGAGACTAGAGATTTGAGTTAGTGGATGATTCTTTATTACTGTGTTTGATTTAGTGTTTAAAAAGTTGGAAAATGTATTAGGTCAGGATATTTTAAGTATTATAATAAATAGCCTAGTTAGGATCACTTATATTTAAAAGTTAGAAAAATCATACCTAAAACTATTAATTTTTTTCTAAAAATAAAGTTTGTTATAAAAGTCATGCTAACATTAGTGAAGTTGACAAAAATTCTAATCCAACTACTACTAATTAAACCTACAATCTATCATAGACTTGAAAAATTATGGTTCACCCCAAGTCTACCATCATAATTCAACAATGAGAGGGTCCAAGATTCATCCTGTAGTATGTAAATATCTTCCATTACATTCATCAACTATAAGCTTGTATATTAATTATTGGTATCTAAATATCTTCCATTCCTTTCACATGTTCTATATTTGCAATAATGTTTTTTAACAAATTGGTACTTGAGAAAGAAATGATGTTTGGTCCCCCATGGAAAAAGTTATTGTCGAACCTATTAGGAAATCAATATCGTAGGGGCTTTTATGTGCATGCATGCCCATAGCAAAGTATGGTCTTGGATGTACATCCATGTGCTTATCAAATCATCATGATGATGTATGATAGCATGTCCATGCTGAGAAGAGGCTAATATGCATAAATTGAAAACCCAAGTATTCAAACCAATAATTTTTGCTCTTCATCCATAGCTCACATTTCATTTTTTGAAACTTGCATTTTTTTGTTCACACCATTGAATGTGAAACCACCAAAAATTTTCAAGAGAAATGCTTAGGTAAATGTTATGTTTTCTTTCTTTTCTTGTTTTATTTTGATTGATGTAATGAAGGACTTGTGTTGCTCGTTGTGAATGCTCTCACTCATTGAAAGGTTTTCGGTGTTTTAGAATTTTGTGTTCTTGTGAATGATCATTGTGCAATTTAATAGCACTAATCTAATTTCTTCTTTAGATTGGAAGCATAATGTGCCTTGCATCCATCTCACACTGGGATTTTTCATGCTCTGCAAATCATAGTTTCACAACATTGTATTTTCTACTTTTGTGCTTCAAACTACAAATTTCTATGAGTTGTATTAGATTAGCATTTTTTTACTATTGTTTTTTTCTTCTCAAGTTCTAATTATGAGGGAAATGCAACACAATCTAGTAGCACTATTTTCTCTTCTTTTTTTCATTTCTAATTATGAGGGAATTGTAGTGCATAATATGGTAACACTATGTTTTAGTTCCTCTCAAGTTCTAATTATGAGGCAAATGCAACCCATAGTTTGGTAGAAAATTTAAAAAAATGTTTAAGATTTTATTTTCTAGAGATCACTCCTTGGATAGTTTTCTTTGCCCAGCACCATGTCCAGGTAGATGTTTGTTTTGTTTTCATAGTTTTTAGTATAAATCTGTATCAACATATTAGCAAATGTAGGTTTTAAGTAATTAGTTATATTTATAAAATTTCATTTTTATTATGCTTTTCATTTTGATTTAAAATGCATATTTTTAGTACCACATGTTTACATGTGATGGAAACTTTATTAATTTTTTACAGAGAAAGTTTGGTTTCAAATTATAATACAAGGAATGAAGAGAGAAAAAGGAAACACATCATACATTCAATAGTGATAAGAAGGTAGAATTTTTGATTTCAAGGTGGTTTTCTATCCTGATATAAAAGGCATGTAGTTATGGACAATGGCCTACTCATTCTCATAGCTAGTTGTGTCATTTTTTTAGAAAGATTTTTGTTCTATCACCTTTCTATAATGCTTATCCAGAGGAAATAATTGCCACATTCACTATAGATTTTATTTTTAAAATAGAAAACCATTTCTTCTTATTGTAAGGATTATGTTACATTGAAATCATGTTTAAAATGTTGAAACAAAATTTTAAGATTAAGCACATTTTGGTGGGTTAGAAAATCTATTTCATATCATGTTTATATTTCTTAAAATAACATAATAGTAAATTTTTTAAAATGTTTAGATTCATGCTAATACTAGTAGAGAACTACAAGAGCAATGTTGTGTTTGTAATGATTCCAAGAAAATGTCTTATAAACTAATTTTATCTAAACTAGACTATTTTACTTATTTCAAAGCTTAAAATTTTGGAAGTGCCACTTCAATGATACTATTATTAAACAAGATCATAGGGAAGACAATTTTTCAATTAGATTAGATCTATAGCATTACAGGTAATTTCAAGAATTTAGCAAGGTTTTCTTATGGAATAGTCAAATGATAAATCATGTTACCATTAAATTCTGTGGCTTAAGACTTTTTCCTTATTGTCTTTTTTTTTCTTTTGAAAAAAAGCATCTCTAATGCTTACCAAAATACTCCAAATGGAATGTTATCCCATGATTATGAACTTGTATGTGCTCACAAGTAACCTTAGAAACAACGTAAAATACTTACATTTATGAATTTTGTATTCAAATTTGATGATCCTAATTAATCCAATGAAAAAAAGAAAGTACACAAATTTATAGAAATAACCTTTAAACTTTGAGAAAGCTTGGAAGTAACCAAATGCAAACTAGAGTATCATAGGACCAATTAGAAACAAATCCTATCACAAGATTATGCCATGGACCAAAACATTATTTTTACTCCAAATTTTAGACCATAGGTATCATGATTTTGGAGAGAGTTATATTATGCTTTAGTAACATCAAAGAAAAAATTTGAACACTCTACTAGATGCCTACATTATTCATGGATAAGATTAAAGGAGCAAGTAAAGGTATTGAGAATCAAAGAAGCCAACATTGGAAGGCCCAAAGCTACCCATGATTTAAGAAGATAACAATAATTTAGTTTCATAATTTATGCATCAATGTAATTATATGTTATAAAAGTTGTTTTCTTAATTTCAATGACTAAACCACATGAATTTATTACACTTCTAAAAGAACTTGGGGATTTAGTCGGCAAAGTATTTGAGAGATTGTAATTAAATGAGATTTCATAGATTTCTCTATTCCATTCTCTTAATCATTACTTCCAATGATTTCTTTTAAAAGCATGGCTTTGTAGTCTTGAGATGTTCATTTACATAGAGTTTTTACAATGTATCATTATCAAGAAACTATAAGAGAAAAAGCTGAACATCCAGATGCATGAAATAACATTTCAATTTTCATATATTCTTTAAATAAGAGACTAAACCAAAAAAATCATTACATTAGTATATCTTTGTGAGATAATTTTTGAAGATTCGGAATAGCTCTGACCTATAGCATTAGCCTTCCAAATGATCCTCTACTTTCCAGTATCTTAAAACTTCAAGCAATTGTTCACTTCTAGTAGGTTTTAATGCCTTCCAATTAGGACTGTGGGAGGGTGCTAGTTGCAGTGCCTTGCAATTTACCTAGACCTTTCTACTACATTATCCTCTACCTTTTGAAAACCATAAATTTGAATCAATTATTCCCTACTAGAAAGTCTAAATGCCTTCTGGAAGGGACTATGGGAGGGTGATACTCGCACTGACTTGTAGTTTACCTAGAACTTGATATCGGATAATCCTCTACCTTCCAAAAGTCTCTAAATTCCTTTAGTTGATCTTTTTCCTTTCATATGATCCTCTACCTATCAGTAGTCTTTAACTCCAAGCAATTATTCTCTTCTAGAATGTCTAAATGCCTTCCGATTGGGACTACAGGAGGGTGCTAGTCACACTACCTTGCAATTCATGTAATACTTACTACCAAATGATCATCTACCTTTTAGAAGCTAAAAAATAAAACCAATTATTCCCTAGTGGAAGGGTTGTATGCCCTTTAGTTGATCTTTTGCATTCTAGATGACTCTTTGCCTACTAGTAGCCTTAAACTCTAAGCAATTCTTCCATTCCAAAAGGTTTGAATGCCTTCTGGTTAGGACTGTGAAAGGGTGCTAGTCACACTGCCTCATAGTTTATGTAGTATTTGATATTGAATGACCCTTTACCTATTGGAAGCCATAAACTCCAACCAATTATTCCCTTCAGGAAGGTTTAAATTCCTTTCAGATGATCTTTAGCCTTTTGGATGACCCTCTGCCTTTTGATAGCCTCAAACTTTAAGTAATTATTTTCTTCTAGAAGGTATAAATTCCTTTTATTTAGTACTATAGAAGGGTGTTAGTCATACTACCTTGTAGTTTATGTAGTACTTGATACCGAATGATACTATGCCTTTTGAAAGCCACAAATTTCAATCAACTATTCCATACCAGAAGGCATGGATGCTTATTGGTTGATCCATTGCCTTCCAAATTATCCTCAACCTACTAATAGCCTTAAACTCCAAGTAATTCATTCCTTCTAGAAGGTATGGAGGAATTCAATTATGATTGTAGAAGGATGCTAGTTGCACTACCTCACAATTTATGTAGTACTTGCTACTAGATGAGCCTCTACCTTCAAGAAACCATAAACTCAAATCAATTATTCTTAACTAGAAGGCTCGGATGCCTTCTAGTTCATCTTTTGCATTCTAGATGATCCTCTACCTATCATTAGCCTTAAACAACAAGTAATTCTTTTCTTTTAGAAGGTCTAAATGCCTTTTGGTTGAGACTATGAGAGGATGCTAGTCACTTGGCCTCATAGTTTATGTAGTACTTTCTACTAGATGATCCTCTACCTACTAAAAGTAATAAAATCCAACCAATTATTCCCTTCAAAAGGTCTAAATGCCTTCTAGATGATCCTCTACTTTCTGGTGGCCTAAAATTCTAAGAAATTATTCCCTTATAGAAGGTTTGAATGTCTTCTATTTGGGATTGAGAATGAGTGCTAGTCACACCGCCTCACAATTTATGTAGTACTTGCTACTAGATGACCCTCTACCTTCTTGAAGCCACAAACTCTAACCAATTATTTCCTACTAAAAAGCCTAGATGCCTTCTAGTTGATCCTTTGCCTTTCAGATGAACATTTTCCTATCAATAGCCTTAAACTCCAAGCCATTTTTCCCTTCCAAAAGGTTTAAATACCTTTTGGTTGAGACTACAGGAGGATGCTAGTCACACTACCTTGTAGTTTACATACTACTTACTACCGGATGACCCTCTACCTTCCAAAATCTAGAAACTCAAACTACTTATTCTGTTCTAAAAGGTCTAAATGCCTGCTAGATGATCTTCACCCTTCTAAATGACCCTCTACCTTTTGGTATCGTCAAACTCCAAGTAATTGTTCCCTTTTGAAAAGTTTGAATGCTTTCCAATTAGAACTATAGGATGGTGCTAGTCACACTGCCTCATAGTTTACATAGTACTTGCTAATGAATGACCCTCTGCCTTGTGGAATCCACAAATGCTAATCAATTATTCCCTATTGGAAGGCTTAGATGCCTTTTGGTTGATCCTTTACCTTCTTGGATGATTCTTTTCCTATTGATAGCCTTAACCTCCAAGTAATTCTTTCCTACCAAAAGGTCTAAAGACCTTCCGATTGAAACTACAAAAGCATGCTAGTTATGCTACCTTATAGTTTACATGGTACTTGCTATTGG
Organism: Gnetum montanum; assembly: GCA_015680685.1. Classification (NCBI taxonomy): domain Eukaryota; kingdom Viridiplantae; phylum Streptophyta; class Gnetopsida; order Gnetales; family Gnetaceae; genus Gnetum; species Gnetum montanum. The sequence continues at coordinate 13,015 of MNCI01031477.1, forward strand.
ATTACCCTCTACCTTCTTTTGGAAGCTACAAACTCCAATCCATTATTCCTACTAGAAGGCCTAGATGCCTTCTGGATGACCCTTTGCATACTAGTAGCCTTAAACTCCAAACAAATTTTTCCTTCTAGAAAGTTTGAAGGCCTTCTAGTTAAAACTATGGGAGGGTGCTAGTTTCACTACCTCGAAGTTTATGCAGTACTTTCTATCCTTTATCTTTCAGAAGCCACAAAATCCAACCAATTATTCTCTACAGGAAGGTTTAGATGGCTTTTGGTTGATCCTTTATCTTTTAGATGATCCTCTACCTGCCAGTAGACTTAAAATCAAAGTAATTCTTTCATTTTAGAAGGTCTAAAGATCTTCCAATTAGGACTACGAGATGGTGCTAGTCACAATGCCTTTTAGTTTACATAGTACTTGCTACTAGATGATCCTTTACCTTCTGAAAGCTATAAACTCTAACCAACTATTCCCTTTTAGAAGGTTTGAATGCCTTCCAAATGACCCTTTGCGTTTTGGTAGCCTTAATCTCCAAGTAATTGTTTCTTTCCAAAGGGTTTGAATACCTTTCAATTAGAACTAAGAAAGGATGCTAGTCCCACTACCTTGCAACTTACGTAGTACTTGCTACCAAATGATCCTCTACGTTTCAAAAGCCACAAAGTCCAACCAATTATTCCACACGTGAAGTCTTGAATGTCTTCTAATTAATACTTTGCTTTCTAGATGGTCCTCTACATACCAAAGCATTAAACTCTGAGTAATTCTTCCCTATCAAAAGGTCTAAAAGCCTTCTGATTGGAACTATAGGAGGGTGCTAGGACACTACCTTGCAGTTTACGTAGTACTTGCTATCGAATGACCCTCTACCTTTTTGAAGCCACAAATTATAATCAATTATTTATTCTATCAAAACGCCTTAATGCCTTTTGGATGATCCTCTAACTTCTAGTAGCCTTAAACTTCAAAAAAAATTTCCCTTCTAGAAAGTTTGAAGGCCTTCTCGTTGAAACTACGAGAGAATGCTAGTCGCACTACCTTGTAGTTTACATAGTACTTGTTACCAGATGATCCTCTACCTTTCAAAAGTCATAAACTCAAGCCAATCATTCCATTTTGTAAGGTCTAATTTCCTTCGAGATAATCTTATGCCTTCTGATAACTTTAGACACCAAGTAATTGTTTCCTTTTAGATGGTTTGAATGCCTTTAGGTTGGGACTACTAGAGGGTGCTACTTGCATTGCCTCATAGTTTATGTAGTACTTAAAATTGGATGATCCTCTCCCTTTCGGAAGCCATAAACTCCAACTAGTTATTCCCTAGTGGAAGCCCTAGATGCCTTTAAATTAAACCTTTGCCTTCTAAATGACCCTCTACCTATTGGTAGGCCTAAACTCCAAGCGATTCTTTCCTAACAGAAGGTTTGAATATCTTTCAGTTGGAACTACAAGAAGGTGCTAGTTGCACTACCTTCTAGTTTATGTAGTACTTGCTACCAGATGATCCTCTACCTTATAGAAACCACAAACTCCAACCAATTTTTCTCTACCAGAAGGCCTAGATGCCATTTATTCAATCCTTTGCCTTCTATATGATACTTTACATATTAGTAGCCTTAAACTCCAAGTAATTCTTCCCTACCAGAAGGTTTGAAGGCCTTCCAGTTGGGACTATGAAGGGGTGTTAGCTGTACTATGTTGTAGTTTATATAGTACTTACTACCAGATGACCCTTTGCCTTTTAGAACTCATAAACTCCAATCAATTATTCCCTACTAGAAGGCCAACATGCCTTTCAATTAATATTTTACCTTCTAGATGGTCCTCTGCCTACTAACAGGCTTAAACTCCAAGCAATTCTTTTCTTCCAAAAGGTCTAAATACCTTCTAGTTTGGATTGCAGGAGGGTGCTAGTCATGCTACCTCATAGTTTATGTGGTACTTACTATCGAATGATCCTCTACCTTCTAAAGGCAACAAACTCTAACCAATTATTCCTTTCTTGAAGGTTTGAATGCCTTTCGAATGATCCTCTACCTTCCGTAGAATTAAACTCTAAGCAATTATTCCCTTCTTGAAGGTCTAAATGTCTTTTGATTGGGACTATGAAAGGGTGCTAGTTACACTGCCTCACAATTTATGTAGTACTTGCTATCAAATGAGCTTCTGCATTCCAGAAACCATAAACTCTAAGAAATTATTTCCTATTGGAGGGCTTGAATGCCTTCCAGTTGATCTTTTGTCTTCTAGATGGCCCTCTACCTATTGGTAGCCTTAAATGCCAAGCAAATCTTCTCTTCTCGAAGGTTTTAATGCCTTTTGATTGGGACTACAAGAGGGTGCTAGTCACAGTATCTCATAGTTTACATAGTACTTGCTACCGAATGACCCTCTACCATTGAGAAGCCACAAATTCCAACAAAGTATTTCCTTCCAAAAGGTTTGAATGCCTTCCAGATGATCTTCAACCTTCCAAATAGTCCTCTACCTTCTAGTAGCCTTAAAATCCAAGCAATTGTTCCATTCTAAAAGGTTTTAATGTATTTCAGTTAGTATTGTAGGTAGGTGCTAGTCACACTGCCTTGTAGCTTGCATAGTACTCGCTACTAAATGACCCTCTACCTTCTAGAAGCCACAAACTCTAACTAATTATTTTCTACAAAAAGGCCTGAATGCCTTTCAAATGATCTTTTGCCTCTTGGATGATCCTCTACCTTTTGGTGGCCTCAAACTCTAAGCAATTATTCCCTTTCAAAAGGTCTGAGTGTGTTTCGGTTGGAACTATGGGAAGGTGCTAGTCGTACTACCTCATAGTTTACGTAGTACTTCCTACCAAATGATCCTCTACCTTTCGGAAGCCACAAAATCCAACCAATTATTCTCTTCCAAAAGGTCTAAATGCATTCTAGATGATCTTCAACATTTCAGATGATCATTTGCCTTTCGATAGGCTCAAACTCTAAACAATTGTTTCCTTCCTGAAGGTTTGAATGCCTTCTAGCTGGGATAGCGGGGGGATGCTATTCGCACTGGATCACAGTTTACAAGACACATTAGGAGATGCAAGCATATGCAAATCATAGTTCATCATTGTCAGCATGAGTATGCATTCATAGCAACATGAAACACATCTGTGAGCATGATGACACATTATCCATATACATCAATAAAAAATTCACAACATACATACCCATGTCCTCACCAACCACATCATAGGCTTTGGAATTGCCTAATGGGAACAACGGTAACCTTCTCTGGTCTCTTGTACATGTTAGCATTTCATCACATGGTATTTAATTATCTTTCATTTCATGGAGACCAAACATCTTTGAAGATTGGAGTTTGCACTCAAGCCAAATTACCATCATAATTCAACAATCATAGCCTTGAAATTTCATCATGTGGTCTCTAAATATCCTCCATTCCATTCATTAGGTGCAAGCTTGCATATTTCTTGGGTAGTTTAGAAATAAATGATGTATAGTCTCTTGTATTAGCACTTTGTTTGAAGGGCTTAGTCACATATCATGATTTTTGGTTGATATGGCTATCCATGGTTATTTGACTAGCAAAGCTACACACCTGCAAACCCCACACAATTCATAGTTGTTTCTTTTGCAAAGCCATAGTCTTTGATAATTAATTTCAGTTAGCCATAGTTTTCAGCTGTGAGCATGTGAATGCCACATCAAATAGAACTAAAAGCCATGTCATAGTGAATAAACAATGTAGGTGACAAATAACGCCTTTCTAACTACTTTAAATATTAGCCATGGTATAATCCAAAAATCATAACATGTGAATGAGCCCTGAAGCTGCTGCTGAGCAAGTACAGAGCCACGAAGAGGAAACAAGACAAGACCGCTAGCTACCCGTCATTGAAGTTGCTGAGGAGCAAGTACAGGGCCATGGAGAAGAAGTTAGAAAAAGAAGCGAACCTTATGTTGGAGAGCTATTTGCCGTGTAGATGTGCTGAATATTGTTTTGTTGATTCAGCTGAAATCGAAGGCGCAATTTCATGGCAGCCCTGCAGCATTTCTACGAGGGGAAGACACTGCTCATCACTGGATGCACCGGACACATTGGCAAACGTACGTAGAACACATTTTCCTCGTAGTGTAACCTCACTATTGCTTCTCACGAAGCGTAGTTGCTATATGTATATGTTTGTGCTTCACAGTTGTCCTGGAGAAGATCCTGCGGACCCTGCCCAAAGTGCATCGTGTTTTTGTGCTAATTCGCGCCTCAGATTCATAATCCGCCATGTAGCGACTTCTTCAACAAGTAAACTTAAGCCTTAGCAGTGAGAGAAATGCTTACATGGTCTATCAGTAATCAATAGAAACGAAAACGATGGTGATTAAAAATTCGTTCGTAACATCAATTTGAACTTCCAGATTCTGAGTTGTAAGCTGTTCGATGGGCTGCGAAATATCCATGGGACAGCTGCTGGATTATTCGAGAGTTTTGTGGAGGACAAAGTGATGGCCTTGGCCGGCGATAATTCGGTGGGAGGAACCCTCGGCATAGCGGACAAAAGGATTTTCAACCAAATCACGGCCACGGTAGAGGTGATCAACTGTGCGGCCACTACCAAATTCGACGACGCTTATGACGTAGCACTGGGCATCAACACCAGAGGAGCCCTCCATGTGTTGCAGTTGGCCCGCATNAGCATCAACACCAGAGGAGCCCTCCATGTGTTGCAGTTGGCCCGCATATGCAGGTGCCTTCACCTTCTCCTTCATGTTTCCACTGTTCAGCTTTTAATTTTCCTTATTTCCGGGCTTCGATAACCACTTTGTATTTTTTGATTCCATTCGGAGAATGGCTTCCCTTAATCATGTGAAGGTTTTTTACAGCGTACGCCTGTGGAGATCTAACAAACAATGTTGTGAAGGAGGCGCGTCTGCGACTGCAACCCCAAGGCCAGCATGAATGCACAGACATCTTGCAGATCAAAAACGAGTTAAACTTGGTGCAGGAAACCATACGCGGACTCCCAAAGGATTTTCCAGAGAAGTCCAAGACTGTGGTTCTCCGGAAATTCGGCATGCGAAGGCGTGTGTCTACCCGATTTTGGCTACAGAAGGCATATGTTTTGCAGTGTAGGTTCGGACTAATGATATTAACTGGTAAGGACGATTGGTGTTACAGGGCCAAGCAATTGGGGTGTCCAAATACTTACACGTTGACGAAGGCCATGGCAGAAATGCTGCTGTACCACCACAGAGGAGATATTTCGCTCGTCATCATTCGTCCAACCATGCGGGAGAGCAGACTGCGCGAACCCTTTCCCGGTCGGACTGAAGGCAACAGGCAAATAAACGTATTTGCTAAATGCACTTTTTGAATTTTTTTTCTTTAATCTTACAATCACTCTGCCAATGAATCAAATTGTGAGCATTTGATTTTTTGCTTTAATATTTAACAATTACTCCTCAAATGAATCAAATTGTAAGTATCGAGTAGAACCTTAACCGCGGCGGCAACTGCTTACGCCAAGTGAATGTTAAAGGCCATCCCTGGAGATCCGAATGCCATCGTTGACATTGTAAGTCAGTGATCATTTGTCTTTCTTATTCTGATCTTTTCTCCTTGTTTCTGCGTGTCCCCTGTGAGTTTCTCGACCCCACCACTTGCTTGTCATTCACTCTTTGACGATGTTTATGTGGATGAAGATTCCAGCCGATTACGGGGTAAATGTGTTACTGATGGCAGTTTCAGCCCACAGTAGAGAAAACGCTATGAAAATCTACAACGTTTCAACGTCACTGGAGAATCCTGTCTCCGTCAAATTCTTTGTGGAGAATTCGTATAATTATTTCAAAGAGCATTCATGGGTAAACCCACAGGGAAAAGCTGTGATTGTGCATGAGTGTGCTCTGACGACGGGCAAACGCTTTTTAACAGAGTTGAAAATGTCCAAGGGAATATTTCTCCAGGCAAGATATATAAGCAATCTATGATTTGAAATTAATTTTGACCAGTATGATTTTTTGGCGGATTTGTTCTTCACCATTTCCATTATTCCTTCGCATTCCCTTTTCTAATTACTTTGTTGCACTATTCAACCTAGCCATCAACCTTAGTTTCTCTGATGTATAGGCGTTCAAGGTATTGAACATGTTTGCGTGCAATGCATGGGCAAGGGCATACCATGAGTGGCAGAAGGCGTATAAAAAAGCACAGCTTAAGGGAGCATTATACGAGCCTTGTGGGGTCTGTGCCGACAGGCGAATAGTGACTCTCAATGAAGCGTAACAATTTAATGGATGATGTGTGAATTACTTTTAATGTTTCACCGAACTTATTGAATGGTCATGCATCTGTCTATCCCGATTCGAAAACAAAGGCATACAGACCCTGCTTAATTGTTTGTGCCAGGAAGACAAAGCAGCTTTCAGTTTAGACGTCAAAGCGATAGAATGGCACGTTTATCTTGCAGGCATTTACTTTCTGGGACTGGCAAATCATGTCCTCAACAACTCAATCGTCAGCTCTCTAAACCTTTCATCTCCTTTGACTTTTAATAAGGTTGTTTTCAGAAAACATCAATAATAAATCTGTTACAAAATTTAACTCATCGTGCTTACCTGTATTTTTCAAATCTGCTATCAATGATCAATCCTCGATTCAATTTTGTGCTGACTTGAGTAGGGTAAGTCATGGGAAATGATGTCAATTGTCATTTTAAAATGGAAAAAATACTCTCTATTAAAATGTTTTAGGTTTGCAGTTTTATAATATTTCAGTTTCCAACACTATTTCTAATGGTGTTGTAAGGATAATGATCTTGCTTTGTAAATTTGCTCTGCCAAGTATTTTGCCTATATAAAGTTTCTTATCCTTCCACATTCTTTGGATGGTTTTCCCTCAACCTTCACTCAAGAATTGTATAAATATAGATGGTTTTCCCTCAACCTCCACTTAATAAATATATGTACGATACAAATCTAGAAATGCATATCTATAGCATTCTTTTCTACTTAATTACATTTTCTTTTCCATTGTTCTCCATTTTTGATATGGTATCAAAGGGGCCTGATGATCCCTTTGCAAGTAGAATCATAGCTTTAGCAAGGGTATTTATTGTTACTTCCCATTGTCACTCCTCTTGTAATACCAAAGAGAATGTTTGATTAACTAGTAGGAGAGGACTCATTAAGATAATCTATCCTCAAATGGAGGAATAAGAATCATTCTACGATTTGAAAATGCCCTTCTTGGCTTTGATACTAAATTAGAATGCTTTAGTTTTCTGTTGCATAAGAAACACCCAAGTACATCTAGTAAAATCATCAACTATAGTTAAGAAGTACAATGCACTAGTGAGAGAAGGTGTTTTGCAGGCACCCCATATGTCAAAAGGAATTAATTGAAAAGATTCAATATTGAAAATATAACTTGAAGGAAAGGGCAATTGAGATTGTTTAGCAATCCACAATGTGATGGATGAGAAATAGAAATNCTGAGATTGTTTAGCAATCCACAATGTGATGGATGAGAAATAGAAATTTCAAATATATTTTTGGCTAATAAGTGCAAATGAGCACTAGACAAACGTCCCAATCGTTTATGCCATAAATTAAATGAGGAAATAAGAGCTAGAAAATAAAAAAGACTATTATGTAACTTATTCGAAACCTTGATAGAAAGATGAATAAGCTATAGGCCATTCATTTCTTTACCCACTCCAATCATCTTCTTTGAGGCTTGGTTTTGTATAATACATCAATTAGAAAAGAATGTTACTTTGTAGTTTGTGTGGCAAACTTATTTACCAATAGATATTAGATTGATTTTAAAAGAAGGAACATGGAGAACATCTTTTAAAACTAATGAATCTAAAATATTCACTCAAGAATTGTGTAAATATATGTACTACATAAACCTAAAAATGCATTTTCTTTTCCATTGCTCTCCATATTTGATATGGTATCTAAGCATGGTTCTTTAATTCTTCAATTTGAGGAATCATCTCATTAGTTTGCAATCATTTCATTATTCATAATGGCATCATCTATTTTATGCTATTACACTTCCTGATGAAAGATCAAAATTTAACCCATGAGCAAGTTACTAGGTGATCAATAAGACTATCTAGGATGCTTGTAGATCCTCCTCAAGGCCCATGGATCTACAAGTTAAATTGTTCCAATAGAGATCATCAACCTTCCAACACTGAATTTTTCCATCAACATAGTTTTTGATGCTAGAAGGAGGGCCTTTACCTAACTTCTTCTTCTAAACCTATTGTAATGTTTACTCGTTTCCGCCAATAACATGTTTTTAAAATTTTAATCAAATATTATTTTTGATTTTACCTGTTGCAACATGTATGCCACAACCATTTTTTGGCCAAAACATGCTTTTCTCTGCGACTGGTTATAATGTAGTTTGTAGCATAGCTCTTTCTCCTTACAGCTTGCAACTTTGAAAAAATTATTTATTAGTGGTATTGTTATTGTAGTGCACAACGTTCGTGTTCATCATACAGTAGAGAATGTTTTTTTTAAAAAAATAATAATAATGATTTTTAACTTTATTATTGTGGTTTTAATGCATATGTTAAAACCTCTTCCTAATTTTTGAACCTCAGCAAAACTTAGGAAATTTTATGTTCTCATTACAACTACAACCTTCATATGTTGAAGCTTTTATTTGTTGTTTATACTATGTTGTGTACACCAAAGCTTTTGCTTGTTGTATATGCTAAATCTTTTGTATGTTGTGTATGCTAAAGCTTTCATATGCTATGTATGCTAAAAATTTCATATCCTATGTAGATAAGGCTTTGTATGCTAAAGCTTTCATTTTTTTCCTATGCTAGGATTATCTCATAAGACTCTCATACGTTGAGCAGTCTTACATGTTAAGCCTTCTAGCTTACTACTCAGTTTAATACTTTGTTGATGTCTTTCTGCTAGTCCACTATATTATTGCTTAACCTCACCTACATGACTGCTAACTAGGATGGAGTTCGTATTTATGACCCAACGGTCATAGAGTATAGGCACTCACTTAGGTAGAGGGATAGCAACCTAGATTTTGTAGTTATAAATAAGGAATTCTATAACATCCTTTGTGAAAAAATATAGGCTTACCTCTTCATACTAGGTTGTAAGTCTAACACTAAGCATTAGTTTGAAATTGTACATTGGGATGGGAAAGAATACATCCCCTCATCTTACAATAAAATTCCCCTAATTGACTTCTATGCACACATGCTAACACAACTTATAGATGTAGAAAAATGGAGTGAGAAGATTAGTTTGGATGAGTATTAGGAGAAGCAAGATGAATGATGAGTTGCAAGGTTACCCTACACTCAACCATACAAATACGAGCATTTCACGCACAGTTCGATCAAACTCCGCAGATGGGCTAGTTGTGGTATCTAGATAGTTACTCATTGATCACAGTTCATTGTCTTCCCATCTGGATTAGTATTTTCTTTGTCACATATGGTTTAGTCTAGAATGAGGTGTATGATGTGGTCCTAAACTAGTGCTACTCCTAGAGGCAATAGAAAATAACTTTAATTAAGCTAGTAGGAAAAGGAAGAGAGAGTTAAGCTAATAGGACATAGGGGGAGAGAATCTAGACTAGACTAAGTGTTATGAGCATTTGTTCCTTAACCATCTGTACACATCTTGAACCTTGCGTATGACTACTACTGCGATTACCAAGTGCATATCCTAGGTACACTACTAGGATACCAAGTAGTCACACTTAAATGCTTATGATTAAGTTGTACTCATTCCGCATTTACTAATAGGGGTAGGAGATGAGGGTAGAGAAATATTAATTACAAAATAAATAAATAACAATTAAAATTAAGTGAATGCTGCAATGATGAAGTAATCTAAATCTTTTTTGGTGGTCATGTGCATGTCCAAGTACGTCACACTCAAATAAAGGTTCCATACAATTACAATCATCACACTGCAGGCATGCACTGGGGAAAGGGTTGAGAGGAAAAACTAACAAAAAGATCCTATTCTAATACTAACTTCCTATGTTTTTCCCGTGTGTCCCATTGTGTATTAATAGGCTCACATGGGAATTGCAATATCAAATATCTGATATTGCTTGTCAAGGTGTGATATCACATACTCGATATCGAGGGTCCGATATCAGGGGTCCGATATCTGGACTCATCAGACCTAATATCTTGTATTTTGTATCAAGGGTCTGATATCAACACTTGGCAAACCATGATTCATCATACTCCCATGACTAAATAACAACTCATCCTCAAGTCAAAGAAAGTGAGGAACAAGCTCAATTAATTGCACAATGGATAGGTATGGGATTATTGACTGATGAGTGGTGAGATACCCCAACACTCAACCATACGAATACAAGCGTAGCATGCATGATCCGATCAAACTCTGTAGACTAAGTGCCTACACACCTTATGAAACACTTAGGATTAATCATTTGTTGTCTTCCCAGACTTACTTGTAGTTGTCACGGTGTATGGTTAAGCAAGTTTGAGGTATATGATTTTTATAGTTTTTATGTTTTTGTCTCCTATGCTAACAAGGTGAGGGGTTGAGAAACTAATTACTAACTCTAACTAATGAACTAAATCTAAATTACCTAGTGTCAGCATCCATTCCCACTTACTGTACATACCCTAAACCAATGCAACCGTAGTTACCAAACGCTAATTGTTGCTGGGATCCCACGCATAACGCACATGCTCGAAGTGGTCGTACTAAGGCACTTAACTAGGAGGAAAGGGTTGAGAGAATCTAATCTAGCATAAGTGCGATGAGCAGCCATTCCTTGATCATCCGTACACATCTTTAAATGCTTGTAATCAAGTCGTACTTATTCCGCGTTACTAGGAGATAAGGGTGAGAGAGAAAACAATAAATAACATTAAATAAAATCCTATTCCATGCACTGAAAGGTTTATCCGGAAAGCTCATCTTTATTTCCATGTACAAACTTGTGTTCAGGTACAATGTTTTCTCGAATAAAGATCCGTTCACTTTGGGACTCCTACTGCGGGCCATGGAAAATATTCTATCTCTAGAGTGATCAATCTGCCTGAGTTTCCCTACTATCTAGCCTAAGATGATGAAACAAGGGAGAGCCACCTCTTATTTATAGATATGATAGCGCACTGCGATATCGCATACGTGATATTGCGAGGGATGAAATATCATGACGGCCATGATATCATGTACATGATATTGTGGCCCATGCGATATCGCATCCCATCATACCCCCATGATTAAATGAAAACTCGTCCTCGGGTTCATTACAATAATATTGAGAAGGTATGGGATTATTGACTCAATGGAAACTAATGGGATGTCATGTGAATGGATCATCATTACAAGACTCAACAAACTGGTGTTCATGACAACAAGGGTAAACACCTTATTACATTGACATCAGGCCTCATTTGGCAGATGAGAGAAAAGAGAGAGAAAGAAGTGTTGCTGCTAACAATGCCAAGATTGCACCTTTCATTGTCCATCCGTAAGCGCATCATCGATCTTGCTCCTTACAAAGCTACTTCAGCACTACTCCATTCCAAGTGTTCCCTCTAGATCCAGTCCGTTATTGCATGATCACCATCTACACACACAACACAGTCTTATATTAGCAAGGATAGATGAATTATCATGTAATGGATACCTTGCCTCGATAAAAATCCATTGGTTGAGTTGCGGTATGGCAAATATAGATCTGGGGATATATAAATGATAACTATCGAAGGTGTAGGGGTTAGGAGAAAATTGAAAAAATTGGGCCCCGTACCCCCATGACTAATCGCAAACCTCCGGTAGCGATAGAATGGAAAAAGAATAAGAACAAGAAGATGGATAAAAAGAGACAATTAAGACATTGATGAAATGGATGTCAAGATGGAAATGAACAAATAAAATTAAATGCAAAATGTTAAGGAAAATAATTTAACTGATGCACCAAATAGGAATGTTAGTGGATCCTCCCCAAAGCAGGCTCATGTCCTTAATGCCCTGATAAACCCACATTCAAAGAGTCCATAGGCTCTGGGAATGTCCTTTGGAACAAGAGTTAAAGTCTTAACCATGAGAATCTACCAAAAAGAAAACAATGTATCTACCAAAATATACACTAATGATACAACCGGTAATGAGGTGAATAATGGAGAGAAGGGTGGAGAGAAGAGAATGGAATGGAATCCCAAGAACAAGGTGGTGTGCAGTCCCTTGTGTGTCATGATTAATGTGACTTGACAAATCTCATTCCAACTCTGGCCTCAAACCAACCACATCCAGTGACTTCGCATCAATGCACTTGGCCAAACCATCCACTTGAATAACAAGAATGCTTCCCCCAAGAGCCACCACCATTCCAACTAAAAAAAGGAGAGAATGAGAAGCGAGATGGGCCTTAGTTAGAGGGAACATTTTTGGTTCCATAACCAGTTCTTGTAGCCCAAGTTTATTTTGTCTAAGGGGTGTGATTTGAATTATCACTTTCTTTGTTTTCTTTTCTTTTCTCTTTTCTTTTGTTTTTTTTTTCTTTTTGTGTTTTGTATTTTTATGAGTGAGAACCACACCATGCAAAAACTTCTTATTTTTATTGTCTCAGCTTTCAATAATTGGGTAACATCGGAATGGCAATAAAACTCAAGAAGAAAACATCCAAGCACCCACGAGAATGGCCAACACAAATGCATCAAGTTCCCTTGAAGTTACACCCTTTCCAAACCTTGACTCTTTCCTTAGTTTGAGAAATACCCAGTCACTGATTCATTAAAGTTCTTATTAGAAAGAGATTGCACATTTCCAAGCTAAGAGAGACCATAGAATTTGTGGATGGATGGATGAAGTGGACTCATTTCCTACCATATCAAAAGAACATACCTTAGTATCAACATCATAACTTTAAGGTAAAAACCAAACATTAGCAGTCAATATGAAAATAGTCCATACCATCGTGAAGAACACTTATTAGGTGAGGAACTTACATGGTGGATGACACACACACAAACACAAAAAAACAAAAAATAGAAAAGTATAACGATGTTGTAAAACAAAAACAAGAAAAGTTAAAAAAATTTGTAAAAAAAAAACATGTAAAACAAAAACGTGTAAAACAAAAATGTGTAAGACAAAAATGTGTAAGACAAAAATGTGTAAAACAAAAACTTGTAAAATAAAAATGTGTAAAAAAAATATCTATAAAACAAAAAATTGTAAAACAAAAATGTGTACAACAAAAATGTGTAAAACAAAAACTAAAAAGAACTGAGGGCCTCCAATAATTAGCATAGGTGGTCATCTCCCCCATAACTGAATGGAAAGGGAGATATCCAAAATAATGAGCATTTGTTTGAGTTTCTTAAAAGTGCCCAAATTCTCCCTATTGATGTTTTTAGATTAAGGGGTGGAAGTCGGCGACGCTCATACTCCAATGTGTCTATGCCTTTGTTGTTAACATGAGTTTCCTCAGTTCGTTCCATGCATATTAGTTTGCTCTTCCTAGTAGCTTTCAACCATGGGATGTCTACTACTAGTGTGGTTGTTACAGACATGCACCTTTGGATTTGTGTTTCTTGGGCATACCAATTACATGGAAGAGATGCTGAACATTCTTCCATGTCATCACCCTCTGAGTCACTGTATGTGATGCATGGAACTTTCTCCTTCTTGATCTTTCCATAAATGTTTATCTTAGATATTTGCAAGGAAAGATTGTGGATCCCTAGGTATGCATCTATTGTACTTAGCCATGACCTTCCCATTATAATTGGGAAGCCCTCTTCACTGTTGTTAACTTCAATCATTAGGAAATTGGCTGGGTAAGACCACCCACACACAGTGATAATGATGTCCTCCACCAATCTTAAGAGAATGGCGATGGACGAGTTAGCCAGCTCCAGTTGGATGTTGCTCTTATTAAGTTGGGATAGGTTCCAAGCTTGATACATTTCTCATCACATTAAATTGACTCTAGTACTTGAGTCAAGAAGAGCCTCATGTGGTTTGTTCCCGGTGATTTGTAAATAGATTAAGGGGCTTCCAGGGTCAGATAGTTTCCTGGGAAGATGTCCTACCTTGATCCAATCAGTTATGGTATGCATTAACATAACCATATGCGTACTCTTTTGCTGGACTAAAGGGTGCTCCGAAGTGTTAGATGGTGGAGGCGTGTACATCGGCTCAACCACTTGTTTTTGCTAGAGTTTGTTTAGGCTTCTGGTTTTGAAAAAAGTCCTTCTCTTTTTACAGTTGTCAGAACTAGCACTAGGTTGAATATTTACAGCTCTCACAGCATTACATTGCTGCAGTTGAGTAGGAAGTTCCACTTGCATTGTTGGAGTAGGTTGTATGGAAACTATAGGTGGAAGAGGTGTGGATGGAGTTGGAGGATGGAATGAATGTGGGATGCCTCTCGAAGGAGAAGGAGCCCTCCTGAAGTACTCCCGAACTTGGTAGTGACGTTGGGGAGTTGTGTGATCCATAGAGTCACCTGGAGAAACTGGTTGTTGCACATAATAACCATAAGGATCAGGTTGCTAGTAAGGGTATTGTTATGTGGTCACATCCCCCATGACTGTGGGTATTGCCACTGCTGATGTTGTCCAATGGGTTGTGGTGGAGTTCCACTTAGATAATACATTAGTGGTTGGTGGAACTACCTTGGGTTACCTTGTGGATAAGGTAACCTTTGGGATGTTTTCCGTTGGTTGAGTCTCAAATTTAATGCATACACCCTAGAATCCTATAGATGTGAGATAATTGGACAACATCCCTTAGGATGGTCATATTGGCAGATCTCACATCTACTGTCATCATTTGTGTTAGAGTCCATATCCTCATCGAAGATAGAAATTTTCCCCTTACCCTGGTTATGTGCAGGGCTTGAATTTCTCCGCTTTTTCTTACCTCTGTCACTACTTCGTTCTTCCTTAAACTCTTCTACAATTTTCAAGACACTTTAAAGTCTTGAGTCTAAGGAATCCAATTGCTGATCTACCTTAGCTGATACTTCTGTTGTTAATTTTTGAATCATCAAGGTTTTTCAGTTCACCAACTCTTCGAGTGGTGACTCATCCTCCTCATCACAAAATTTCACTCCCTTCTTTTGAAGGGAGAGATCACGGTTGCATTCTTTCGCACTTTCCCTTTTGGATAGCTCACCTTCTTCATTTGCTACTTATTCTAACAAGTGTTGTACTTCATGGGCTCTAAGTTGTGATAGTTTCCCTTGGGAATATGTCCCAAGGGTTCTTTTAGTTTCATGTCTTAGCCCATCCACGATGTGGTGAAGTTGATCCTGCTGAGCGTATCCATGGCCCTCGCAATGATGTAACAATGTATAGTAGTGGGCCATGGCAGCATCCAAGGGTTCATAAGTACCTTGTTTCCAGCCTTGGATCTACTTACGCAAATTAGACACTCTGGAGTATGTTTGATACTTATCATTGAAGAGTTCTAGCATCATACTCCACCTCCTGATGGTTTCTGGTTCTAAGCACCAGTACCAACTCTCTACTTCTTTAGTGAGTGTCCTTGGAAATAACTTAAGTTTTTGCCACTCATTTTCTATGTTCTGCAAGGCGCAGGCATCATGGAATGCCTGTAAATGATACTATGGATCAGCGTTGTATCTCCCTTCAAAACATGGAATATTGTTCATGTCTAAACACTTGATCCAACTGTCCTTTTGGTGCCTTGTTGAAATCCTAACTGCCTCCGTTATGTCAAGCATACTTTAGGTTGCAAGTAGGGGCTTGTCATGATCATCTCTTTTATGATGCTTGTGATGTCTTTTTTGTTCCCTACTTTTCCTTCATCCTTGCCCTTGTCCTCTCTCTTGACTTTCCCATTGAGGTCTTTCATCTTTCCTACCTCTATCCTCACTGTTATGTTCATGGTGGCTATTCCTAGATGTGGAAGGAGAGGGTGAGTGGTGAGATGAAGGAGAAGAAGAAGGGGAACCATCGCCATGACGATGTTTCTTGCCTTCTCTTTGGCTTCTATGACCTCAATCGTGGTGACGATCTAAGTGTCTGTCCTTAGTATGAGTTCTTGTTCCCTCTATGAAAAGTTGGCATTCACGGGGATCAAAACCAGTATTATGTATCGTTGATCATAGGTTCTGATACCCAGCCTTCTCACCATCGTTAGGAGGGGGAACATCATTTGTTAGAGAACCCGTGATAATGGGTCCATCATCTCTTATTTTACTAAGGATGTGCAAACCTTTGCCCTTCAACAATGTATGTTGGCTCTTCTATCGTAAGTCCTTGATATGGTGTGCTTCTGTGGGATGATAATCCCTCATGTCAAAGTCTTCTACAATGTATTTAGAATATAATTCTATCATGCTAATCTATGCCAAGGCACGGAGGAGCATGTTAGGGACTGATTGATCTAGAGGTAACACGATGTTACCTTGCAAATCTCTCCATCGCAGTTGTTCATCTTGATGGAGGATAAAGGTAAAGTTTGGAATATACTCATCGGGATGAGTATAGACTATCTTGTATTGTTTAGGACTTGGCAAATTTTGGTTATGTGTTTTTGATTGTTGACTATTTCATGTATTATCCCTAGGTGATGAGTTGCTTTTGTTATAAGAAGACATGGTTATCGGTGTGCTAATTTTACCGTTATATAATTTTTCTTATAACTAACCTGAAGGTTCATTTAGGCTCCCAATGATGTGAGTGATATCCTATGTTCTATTCGACGCACAAACACTTAGTCCCCAGCAATGGTGCCAATGATGAGTGGAGAGATACCCCTACACTCAACCATATGAATATGAGCGTAGCATGCACGATCCGGTTGAACTTTGCAGACTAAGTGCCTACACACCCCATGGAACACTTAGGGTTAATCATTCGTTGTCTTCCCAGACTTACTTGTAGTTGTCATGGTGTATGGTTAAGCAAGTCTGAGGTATATGATTTTTATAGTTTTTATGTTTTTGTCTCCTATGCTAACAAGGTGAAGGGTTGAGAAACTAATTATTAACTCTAACTAATGAACTAAGTCTAAATTACCTAGCGTTAGCATCCGTTCCCACTTATGGTACACACCCTGAACCGATGCAACCGTGGTTACCAAACACTAACTATTGCTGGGATCCCATGCGTAATGCACATGCTCAAAGTGGTCGTATTGAGGCACTTAACTAGGAGGAAAGGGTTAAGAGAATCTAATTTGGCCTAAGTTCGATGAGCATCCGTTCCTTGATCATCCATACACATCTTTAAATTCTCATAATCAAGTTGTACTCATTCCGCGTTACTAGGAGATAAGGGTGAGAGAGAAAACAATAAATAACATTAAATAAAATCTTATTCCATGCACTGCAAGGTTTATCTGCAAAGCTCATCTTTATTTCTGTATACAAACTTGTGTTTAGGTAAAATGTTTGCTCGAATAAAGACCTGTTCACTTTGGGACTCCTACTATGAGCACATGGAAAATATTCTATCTCTGGAGTGATCAATCTGCCAAAGTTTCCCTACAGTCTAGCCTAGGATGATGAAACAAGGGAGAGCTGCCTCTTATTTTTAGATATGATGGTGCACCATGATATCGCGTACGCAATATCGCAGGGGAAGACGTGATATCATGTATGCGATATCGTGAGGGATGCGATATTGCGACGGCCATGATATCGTGTACGCGATATCATGGCCCATGTGATATCATGTCCCATCATTGACTAACTAGAANAGCCATGATATCGTGTACGCGATATCATGGCCCATGTGATATCATGTCCCATCATTGACTAACTAGAAATTTTTTCATGGCGCAATGGAGAGATGAATAAAACAAAATTGGGACATAGACATAAAATTACAAAATTTATTGGAACTCATATGGTTCTTGGTGGCAGCGGCTCCTCCATTAGTCCCTTCCCCTTGTCTTGTGCTCGAAGCTTTGAGATTGATACCATTGAAGAAGCACCTAATGTTTCTCCTCTTCTATCTAAGGATTATGAGTTGTCCATGCTGATATTCCAATGTTTGATGGAGTTAGCACTTTTCATGGACATGGCAACTGCGGGAACACTTAATTGGCCTTGGCATGCCATGCTGCAAATAGCTATTGTTCCTCTTCATGGGCTTGGGCCCTGACCTATCCACCTTTTGTTTGGTTATATTGTGCTATGACAGGAGGTACATGATGGATGCTAAATGATTTTTCCTCCTACTCTACATGTTCTACATGAGATCCTTGGCTTCTCCCTCCCCTTGGGCATTTAGTTGCACCTTGAGAAGGTCCTCTTTATTGTCCTCTTTTAGGGGCGATCTATAATCACACAAAGATCAATGGTTAGTAAGGTTATTGAAAGAAGTTTAAATATTTCATACCTTACTTATTGCCTTTAGTAATTGTTGAATTCTTTTCTTAGTGTGATTTTAGAGTTAGAAATTTTTTCAAGGAAGTTTCCCTAAAATTTTAATGTTGGACTTGGTTTATTTAGGTGGTACATCAAAGGACATGTAATGGTTTTGAGGAAAATTTGATAAAATGATGACAAAATAAAGAATAGATTTGGCAATGAAGTGTTTGAAAGGTATAAAATGATGTGGTGGTGTGCAACAAGTACAAATTACAAAAGTCATGCAAGTGGGTCCTCCCCAAAGTAGGTTCCAACCTATAATTCCCTTGCGTAACCACACCTAAAAATGTCCATAGGCATTAGAAGGGTTAAATGTAATCTATACCAATGCAAAAAAAAAGAAAAAAACATACATGTTAGATACCACTGCGATGAGGTATGAATTCTATGCCACATAAGACACACGTAAAAAATTCTTGAACAGCAAGATGGGATGAATCATAGAAGGGATTGTAGAGATTGGGACATGAGGTAGCTAATCCACGGCATAATGGATCTTGAGTGTAGGGCATGATTAATGTGTTATTAGCCCATCACTCCAAAATCAAGACCAAGTCCATCCTTTGATCAATGACATCGCATTGCTTCATTTAATGATGGAAAACCATAAGAGCATCATGAAAGCAAGGTGTATGATCACTTGGCATTTTGTTCAAGAGAGGAGTGATTTGGAATTTCTTTGCAACACATTTATTTTTGTCTGGCTGCTTTGACACATTTTCTCTTTTCTTTTTTATTTGATGCATAATCCAGAGAAGCCACCTACCTTCAGGCATGGATGCATTTCTTTCTTGTGGGACCCCCTACAATAGCATTAGGTTCTTTTTTTGTTTTATTTTTTTATGGAGTGCCTTTATTACTCTTACTTCCATTTTTTAGATGTACAAGGATCTTAGTACACCCAGGCTACATGGTAACCCCTACAAATGTCACCAAAGAGAATCCATAGGTCCCCTTGATGTCACACCTTGGCCATTCCCTCTTGGTCCATCCTTCTTCACTCTGGGTATAATGAGCACAAAATTACTTTACGTTTTAATGTTTTCAAGAATATCATCGTACCCAAAGTAGAACCTCTTATTAATAGAATGGTTCGGTGGATGTGATGGGCTCATTGTCAAAGTGATTAGTCACCTGAGACTTGATAGCATAGAACAACACCTCAACTAATGAGTCACATGAGTGTTTTATCCATAGATGAGATTACCCATAAAAAGATAAAATAATAAATAAAAAGATGAACTAACCAATAAAAAAATAAAACGAAAAATTGAAAGATGAAAAACTGGAAAAAAATTGTAGAATTAAAGAAAATGAAAATTATTTATTAATTCTACTTGTTAGAATGGAGGATATTGCCCATGACTAAATCCTTGAGTATGGCTAGAATTAATAAATGAAAAATTTGGATCCAAGCATTTTGGAAACATTGGAGTCTAGTCATATCCAAACCATTGGGTATATTTTGAGGTGGTGGTATGAATATACCCACATTGGGGTTCACACACTTGATTGTCGTAGGCATAGTGCGGCAGATTATAAGATGTGGTCATGTGATAAGGAGCTAACCTACTATGGCACCTGTGATTGTAAGATGGTATGCAAGGATTAATATGTCTCCCTTTGTGACTAAATTCACTAGGCCTCATGGTTGTTGGAGTATTGATTTTTGGCCCTGATAAAGTATCACAAGGCATTGGATTTGAGGAGAAAGATGCACCACAATGTTGGACTTGCGCTTGGTTGGAGGGTGCAATGGTTTTCGAGCCATGTCGTCTCTTTCTTTGGTCATGCCTAAAGAAATGATGATTTTTACATTGTGGTGGACCTCCACTGCTATTGATCGTAGTAGCACAAGTAACGTTTGTGGGTTGGTGCTATGGTGCAAAACCTTTTGGTACAATCGATGGAAATGTAGAAGGAGGTGAAGGATAAGAATGTTGAGGGTGAGGAGAAGTGTAAGGCACATGAGGTGTTGATCGTGTTGGATAGGATATGGGTTGATAGTATTGAGGAGAATGATAATAATGTGATGAGATAAAGGACGTTGACCCAGTTGGAAAAAAAAGATGTTGGACTTGATAAGCACTTGGGTTTAGATGATATGAAGGGTGTAACTAGTTTGGGGGTGGCTTCCTCCATGATTGGGATTTTTTCCACTGTTATTGAACATAGTATTTTTGTACAAACATTGGATGTAACATTCTTCCTCAATGTTCATGTAAATGTAAGAAGATTAGGCATTGACCTTTGGGGTGATTGTACAAGAAAACATTACATTAATACGTATGATTAGCAGTTGAGTTCTTATCCTTATTCTCTTCAACCCTTCTTTCCAATTGTCTAGTGGTGTTCTATCTTATTTCTTGGCTCATCATGGCTCTACCTCAAATAATATTGGCATATTCTCCACATTTTTCATGTATCCACTCCATCATCTTATTGATCTTTGCCTCAATTTCATCTAGTGATTGTAGTATTGGCAAAGATAGTTCCACCTTTTTGAGGTGAGTTGATTTTTCCTCTTCCTAATTATGGACCTTTGTAGGTTGAGATTTTGGTCCTATTTTGATTTTTCAACATTCTCCCATTTATCCATTTCTCCTTCTTCTTTTGCTAGCTGCTTAATAAGCTCTTGGAATTGATGGATTCGTAGTTCATATAGTTGGCCTAGGGCATACATCCCTAAGGTTTCCTTTGTTTCATTATGGAACCCATCTATGATATGGTACATTAGCCTCTTCTCAGTGAACCCATGGCCTGGGTAATTATTTAATAGTGTATATTATCTTTTTAAGGCCATGTTTAAGGATTCATGTTATGCTTGTTTCCATTCTTGGATTTGTCTCCTCAAGGCTAACACTCTTGCATAGGTTTGATATCTTTCATTGAAGAGTTCTACCATTGTTGGCCAATGTCGAATTCATTTTGGTTTTAAAGATATATACCATACTTTTGCTTGGCCAACGAGTGTCAAAGGAAGGAGCTTAAGTTTTTGCCATCCATTATCAATATTGTTCCATACATAGGCATCATGGAAGGCTTGTAGATGGTGTTGCGGATCTAAATCATAGCCTCCTAAAAATTTGGAAAAGTTATTTAAATCAAGCCTAGGTAGAAAAATTTCTTTATGATGCTTGCAAGATATTTGAATAGCCTCTTGTATATGCATTAGGATCTTAGTGGCTAGTAGGGGTTCATTGTCACTAGGTAGATTATGAGTTTGCGAGTTGAGACGATGTTATCCTTGTTCATGTTGATGTTCTTGATTTTCTTTGTGAGCTTGATTTTTAGTTCTATGCTAATCCCTTAAAAGATAGTCATCCATGTCATGATTTACATTGAAGGAGTAAAGGAAGAGAATCAACTAAAAAACTTGTCCTATCTTTTGTAAGTTTTCCAATCATCCCCTAACAGATTCTTGTTAGTTATTGAGAAGGTCCTAGGACTTTTGAGCCTCCTCGTTATATGGGCTATCCCATCCTTACTAGAAGTGTTAGAGTTGGTTGATAAGAATTGTTGAGTATCATTGGGATACTCATGAACATATGAAACTCCTACATAAGATTGAGTACTCCAAATTCCTTTGTTGGTTCTCCAATGAATTTCCTCGCTAGATGTTGCGTTATAACTATCTTGTGAAAGAGACATTGTTGTGAATTGTGTGTGACTTAACTAAATTTAATTTCTTTGCCTAAAAGATATATTGTTAGTACACTATTACAGTGATCTTGTATGATATAAATAATTTAGATAACTAGCACCGTCCCCAATAGCAGCGTTAATGATGACTAACAATGTACCCCTACACTCAAGCATACGAATATGAGTGTTTCATGCACGATTCGGTTGAACTCTATAGATGGGCTAGTTGTGGTATCTAGATAGTTATTGATTGATCACAATTTAATGTCTTCCAATCTAATCTAGTATTTTCTTTGTCAGGTATGGTTTAGTCCAGAGTAAGGTGTATGATGTGGTCCTAAACTAGTGCTACTCCTAGAGGTAATAGAAAATAACCTTAATTAAGCTAGGCGAAAAAGGGAGAGAGAGTTAAGATAAAAGGACATAGGGGGAGAGAATCTAGAGTAGCCTAACTCTGATGAGCATCCATTCCTTAACCATCCATAGACATCTTGGACCTCGTGTACGACTACTACTAGGATTACCAAGTGCATATCCTAGGTATGCTACTATGATACCAAGTAGTCACACTTAAATGCTTGCGATTAAGTCATACTCATTTCACATTTACTAATAGGGGTAGGAGATGAGTGTAGAGAAATATTAATTACAAAATAAATAAATAACAATTAAAATTAAATGAATGCATCAATGATGAAGTAATCTCAATATTTATTGGTGGTCATGTGCATGTCCAAGTAAGTCACACTCGAATAAAGGTTCCATACAATTACAATCATCACACTGCAAGTATGCACTAGGGAAAGGGTTGAGAGGAAAAACTAACAAAAATATCCTATTCTAACACTAACTTCCTATGTTTTTCCTATGTACCCCATTGTGTATTTATAGGCTCACATGGTAACCACAATATCACATATTCGATATCACTTGTTAGGTCGTGATATCGCATACTCAATATCAAGACTCATCAGACCTGATATCTTGTACACGTTATCAAAGGTCTAATAACAAAGGTCCGATATCAGCACTTGACAAACCATGATTCATCATACCCCCATGATTGAATAACAACTCATCCTCAAGTCAAAGAAAGTGAGGAACAAGTTCAATTGATTACACAGTTTGGGAAAATGCTTAACATTTCTATACACCAATTTCAACCTATATCCTAACCTACATCCCTATTTTTTTCAATGTCCTTTGCTACACAACCTCACTCTGCATGACCATCACTCATGGTGTTTACCACATCCCATCCTTTCTGAATCCTAGTAACGCCTTCCATCAGATCCTAGGCTATGTAATCCTCTCATACTCCCTTCATCCCTTTTATCCCTCAAGTTCCAACATAGGAGTCCTTCTCGTTATTCAACCCTTCTACTACTGTGATCACTCAAGCTCTTCCTTCATTACCACTACCCATTGCATGGTCTGAGGCTTCCAACTCCCTTCACAACTATCTATATAAATGCCACAACCCATGGGGATGCCCCAATGTCTAGATCAAGACTTTCATATGATCTAGGACCTCACTGAAGGGCTACAAAAGCTCAAAGCATCTACTATTCAGATGGTTAAGATAATGGACTTCTTCTAAGATGATCCCATTAGTCCTACAATCCCCTAGATAATTCTTCATGCAGGTATTCCCATCCCCAAGTTCATCAAATACAACAAAGAGGATGATCCCAACTTACATTTCATTATCTTCTGTCTCGAATACTTGTTGTTATAAGCTTGGCCTCATACCATTTTGCATGTCTTTCCTATTTCACTCGCTAGAAAAGCTTTGGATTCATACCGTGCATTATCCAAGAATTCTATTGCTTTCCTAGAATACTTAATTTCATAATTTGTAAACTGATTCAAATATAATTTGAGGCGTAACACCATACCTGACTAGTCTATGAAGTTCAAATAGAAGCCTCTCAAGCCTATTCAAAAATTTATATAGAGATGGAATGCTATCCTCAATGAGAGACCTGAAGCCATTGCCAAAATCCATATGCTAGCCATCTTCAAGGGAGTGGTTAACAATTTCACTATGTCCAAATTATACTATCTAGATCCATAATTTCTTAGCCAAGCTTTCTCCCAAGCTAAAACAATAGAGAATGATACAAATGCTAGTAATTATCCAACATATGTAGCATACAAGAACCAGCTTATGAGAAGGAATAAGGGTAAGGGAAAAAAAACCATGTAGTCATAGACACTATGGCTAATGAAACCAAGATGACATAGGGACAAAAAATAAATCAACCAAAGGACCCTACCATCATCCCTTAACCTTCAATGTCAGGGACCTCTATGTCTAACCAATCTAGGTTTAACTTTGAGAGGAATGATTAGTCCAATTATATGAAGTTTCCCTTGAAATTGTTTGAGCTTCTTGACTAGTTGCTCAGGAGTAGCTATATCCAATACAAGAAAATAACTAATAATTCCCACAAGAGGCATGACCATCTATGTGAGATTACTAAGGATTTCACTATAGCAACCAAGGACGATTCACTAGTGCCAAAATATTTTAAACTAGATTGCTTCTATCACTATCATCAATTGTCTAATCATGATATTGATTTTTGGTTGGCCTTAAAGGGTGACTTGCAAAACATGATAGAAAAGGAGAGTTAGTGTTAGATGTTTCGAACCATGTTAGGCCCTAAAAGAAACACATGCAAGTGTACAAGGATGACTTAAAATACTAACAATGATCCCCTTACAATAGGCATGTTCAACGTTAGTAACAATCCTAAACCTACTAGGGAGCTGTTTGTGATTTGGATGCCTCCTTGTGATAAAAGGACCTCAACTTCATCAAGTTCAAGGACACCTTTTTTCATAAGGATACCATCACCAATACCTCCCAAAGAATTGTTCATGATTAGGATGCTCCTTCCTACCACTATTAAACCCATGACTTAAGATGACCAACATCCCTTCATGGTAGCCAATACCACAACCTCTTCACAACCAAACAATAAAAAATCACTAACAAAACAATTTAAGAGACTAGCCCATAAGTCTAAGGCTAAGAAAACTAATCCTAGAAGGAGGTAGGTCCACCAAATCCTACTCCCATTTCAAAAATATGCATGAATTCAAATGATTAAGCTACCTTAATGAGCCTACCTAGGAAGGGTGATAAACAATGAGAAAAGGAAATAGTGGCCTAAACAACAAGCACTCAAACATGACTTGAAAATCTTGAGTAGAATGGAGGAAGTCAAAGGTGAAGGAAATAAATAAATAGTGAAAAACATCAAAGACTTCCTCACTACCATGGATTAGTTCAAGCTCTCCCTTAAATAGAAGAACATCTTATTAAACTTATATGATTTAGTTATCTTGTGCCTACTTTAAAGCCTTAGTTCATATGTTGACTTATATTCCTATTAGTGAGGATATTCTAGCTAATCAAGAATCTATCCACATTGTAATAGTACCACCCTTAGCTAAGGAAGAAATAAAGTCAAATACTTTAACATTTTAGAACAATGGGGTAAAGATCAACTCACAAAATGGTGAGGTGTTAAGGCCTCCTTTATTTATAATAATAAGAGTTGGGTAGTATAAGGTACTCTAGGTATATGTTGACAATGAGAAAGCCACTAATGTTATCCCCTCCCCTATCGTAGAATGCTTGGGCTTGGCTAAACACATTCAGAGCACCTTCACCTCAACACTTAAATTATTAAATTGGTCATGTGTACAGGTGAGAGGGTTAATTTCATTGGATTTCATAGCTGGAGAATAATGTCCCACATTAGATGATTTTCTTTTGGTGGAATAGATAATAGGATTCAACCTAATCCTTAGGAGATCCTAGTTAGAAAAACTACGAGCTGCCTCTTCCCTGATCCATCAAGAAATTCATTTGCCTTATGAGGAAGGTGAGATTATTATCCATGGGAACAACATGGATTCCTTTTCTATCAACAATGTTGACTTAGAATAAGGATCTAAGGTGGAGTTTCAAGAAGAAGCTCTTGTAACCCAAAACATAGTTGAGAAAACCAACAAAACTTACCAAGTCAAAACCAATAATGTAGGGGTCATAAAATAATCATGGGATGAAATCCCATTTAGTGTATTAAGCAAAGGGAACAAGTAGTATAAAATCATGCAACAAAGGCCTTACACATTTCCTAATCTCTCAAAGATTAAAAAGCACTTGTACGATTGAACACTTTTCTTACTTTCTTAACCATATAGCTTATGATGTGGCCTTTAATTTATAGCCTTTTCTTCAACTTTTACATTTTACATTATACCTATGGCCTTTAAGTTCATGTCTAGTTTATAATTTCATGCCTATTTTGACTATGTTTATATGAAATCATAAAACATCATAAAAAAGTAAAAAACATAAAATGTACAAAAATAGATACAAAACATGATGACTAAAAGTAAATTTAGAATGTAAGCACACTGAAAATAACAACCCATAACAATTTGAAGTTAAATCCAATAGCAGCCATGATTGCATCATGTGACAAATAAAAAAAATGGATACATAATATCCAATAGCCATAGTTGCACTATGTAACAAATGACATAAGCATATGAGAGAATAATAAATAGTCTCATTAGTTAAAGTAGCTAAATAATATTAATAGCCAAAAATAATAAAATGAAACAAAATCAACCAATGGGTAAAGCTAGGCCATAGGAGGAGGAGA
The DNA here is from genome assembly GCA_015680685.1 of Gnetum montanum. NCBI lineage: Eukaryota > Viridiplantae > Streptophyta > Gnetopsida > Gnetales > Gnetaceae > Gnetum > Gnetum montanum. The sequence continues at coordinate 39,735 of MNCI01031477.1, forward strand.
AGTATCATTGCTAGCATCAGGACCATCAAAATCACCAACATCACTAGAAGACTACAAATAAGAAATCAATTAAGACAATTAGTAACCATGGTAACCTATAAACATCACCAACAAAGAATAAATAAAAAATATAACTTAAGGATAACAACCACAACATTTCTTCTTCAAACCTTAGGAAAATCCAAGGTAATGTCTTTGCGGGTGAATTTCTAGAGATCCACTTTGAGCCTATAAAGAATCTATTCTTTACTCAAGTTGGCCCAATCAACATCTTCTAAATCCACACCTACTAAGACCTTTCCCTTTTCTACATTTGTCCACTTAGGTGAATCATGAGAAAAGCTAGCAGTAGTGGTCACCCTAAATGTGGTAGTGATTTGAAGGGTAGGATCATCAATAGCTAGCATTGATTCCTTGAACAAGTGGAAGGCGTCCTCTACACCTATACCTTGCACAAATAACTTGTAATTATGTTGTTTCATGACTACCTCACACCATGATTTTTTTTAGTTCTCTCTTTCCATCTTATAGAGCCATTTATGAGCCTTTTACCCTATGCCCCACTTCAAGATGATCACATCACTCCTTGGTCATATGAATCAAATGCTCCATTTGTATATCCTTCTTTGCAATGCTTCTAAGTAGATGTAAGTTTAAGTAAGTTAACAATGTCACTCATCTTTCTTGATGTAAGTTTAACTAAGGTTGGCCCATAAGGTATTAAAATATTTTGTGATCCATCTAGATTACTAGCGCTCTCTCTCTCTCTCTCTCTCCCCAACCCCCCACCATAGAGATATTAATGCAAAATCTTAAGCATGAATACCATAGTGCCCAACTCAAGATCATGTGCTACATAGAAAAACTTGTGAAGTTTTATTTGTCTAGAAGTATATGTGAAAATATTGTCCCCCCCAACCCCCCACCATAGAGATATTAATGCAAAATCTTAAGCATGAATACCATAGTGCCCAAATCAAGATCATGTGCTACATAGCAAGACTTGTGAAGTTTTATTTGTCTAGAAGTATATGTGAAAATATTGTCCTCTTACATGAGGACAACAATGAAAAAGTCACTAAACTCATAAGTACATATTTTAAAATGTTTTCAGGAAGAGGGAGAGATCAAGATCATAGTTAATATCAATATTTTCTTGAACTTTTAGAATAATGTCTCACATGAAGTATCCCATTAAAAATCAATATTATTTTGCAAACGATTCATTAGAAATAAAGTAATGTAAGGGAATTTCTTAACAAACCTCTAGTAGTATCCAAAAAAATCAAGAAATCTTCACATCTTTACCATGTTTCTAGGGATTGATCAATCAAGGATAACCATGATCTTGGTATGGTTCACAACTACTCTTATTGTTTAAACCACATGAACTAAAAATTGGATCTCCATTTACTAGAAAGTGTACTTTAAAAGCTAAGTATACAACTGATGCTCTCCAAGGATCTGCAACATGATCCTAAGATGTTGCTCATGTAGTTAGTCTAATGAAGAAGTAGTCATTGATGAAGACAATGATGTACTAATCTAGGTAAAGCCTCATGATGCTATCCATGAGATACATGAACACCACAAGAACATTAGTGTGCTCAAATAACATAACCAAAATCTTATAATGCTTATAATATGTCTAGAATATTGTCTTGGAAACATCCTTCTTTGTGAATTAACATCTAATGATACAAAAAATTAAGATTAATCTTTGAGACCATTCATGCTTCAAGAAACTAGTCAAAGATATTATCTATACATGATAAGAAGTACTTGTTCTTTACCATTACTTAGTTGAGCTAATAGTAGTTGATGAACAATATTAAACTTCCATCTTTTTTTATGAAGAAAATAGAATTAACCCATGGAGATACACTAGGACAAGCCAACTATTTGTTGAGAAGCCCTTGAATTTGAATTTTTAGTTTAGCTAGCTAAATAAGGGACATCCTATGCAATGCCTTAGAAGTAGGCTTTACACCAAGCTTAAGGTTAATTCTAAACTTAACCTCATGCTTGTAGAAAAACTAGGAAAATTTAAGTAAAATACATCTATGAAGTCATGACCTATTGAGATATGGTTGATATCATCATCATTAGATTCATTGACTAATATAGCAAAGTAAAGATGGCCTTTCCACACTAGATGAAAATATGATTTTTGACGAGACTAATTCTAACTAAACCTAGTAAGGCTTAGTATGAATAATAACCTGCACATAATCAATGAACTATAATGAGAGTAACTTATGATTCTAATCTAGAATTTCATCAAATTAAGATAGCATTGTACTTGCCTAGGTTCATCACATGCCTATCATTGAGCTAAGATAACTAAAGCAAGATGGATATGGATCTAAAAACATGAAAACTAGTAAGGACATCACTTACAAAATTGATAAGTAGGCCCCTATTAAGAGTCTAAAATCACATTTGCAACCAATTAGCCAACGTTTGTTCCAAAAAAGAATGACTAATACTATAATTAAAGAGAATTAAGATAGGAAAATTGGAGATGATTCATTTAGCCTTAAGTATAATGTTGGGATGTACATTTATTAGCTAGTTTATGATGACATACATTTTACCTATATCCTAGAGTTAGGTAGTTACTTGGACCAGCGGCTATTATTGGTTTGATGTTATGAATATTAAAGTTTTTGGATGTTCAATCAAGATTAATATGCTAATTCTGGTCTATATTTTGTAAGACTATGAATATTTGTACATACCATCCTGGTATAAACATTGTCTATAATGTTGTTACATTATACTACTTAATGTTTAGAGTTTGCTAACAATAATTCTATTTCTTGTACTCCTTAACTAGTGTTAACTATTTGTTATGTCTATTCATTATATTGACATGACTATTCCACTTTACCTATAAATGTGTTGAATATGGAACTTTCAAGTAAGTGAACAAAACATAGCATATAAACATGATTTACTATTACTTTTTCTCTATTTATCTTTATTTGTAATTAAGATGTAATTATTGGAACATTTGGCCATTCCATGCAACAGTTGAAATATTTTATTCAAAATTGGAGGAATCCATGGTTGTAAATTTACAAGTAAATTATAGCTTTAGTGTTGAGGGTTGATGGGTGTTTTTAGAAGATTGATTCACTGGTAAAGAATTTGATGTTGAAGCCTTATGGGTGCAAGATGAAAGTGCCAGATTATTCCTTTATTAAAGATTAGAGGATAGTAAAATAAGCAATGAAGGAAGTATGTTATTTATGTGGAAGGCACTAAGTTGCAGATCCCGGTTGTTAAATTCGGTCGTATCCTTAAGATAACATTTGAAACTCCTTGCAAATCAGAAATTAAACAAAAATCAGCAACGCCTCGGTTGTTTTGAAAGATTATGCAGCAATATCAGTGAAGGGAAAGGAAGACCACGGTGTTCTTGGGAAATACACAGCCACCGCAAAATCACTGCCAAGCCAACAAACATCGTCGCAGCCGTTGCTCTACACTGCCACCATTGACGTTGCTCGAAATGTTGATTCAGAACAAGCGCAAAAAGTTGGAGGCGATCCCAAGGAGCACCGAAACCCTACACAAACC
>MNCI01031477.1:45092-72570 GCA_015680685.1 Gnetum montanum
TTTATTGAGAAGTGTTTACACGTGTCATTTTACCTTGTTTAAATATTTGAGGTCCACACAAATTTGCTTTCTTTTCTTTTCTGTCTATTTCCATCGAATCTTGCTCTATTTCTAGTTTTCTTGTGGAACTATCTCTTTCTTTGGGGAAAATTAGGAGTAGATTGTGGAGTTGTGCTCAAATGTTTTTGCAAAATTTTATTTGTTACAAGTAGGTATTATAAGGACCACGTAGACTAGGTAGTTGAACAAAATAGGAAATTTTCAACAACTCACAGTACTTGGCAAAGTTGGCTGAATCTCTTTAAAGGAAGTCATTTGTAGTTTACACACAACGCAATCATTACATTTCTCACAACTGCACCCCGCAACAGCACACGCACATACTCACATTAACTACTGAGTTTATTTGGAGGTATCTGGGCCTTGGTGTTGCCAGAGACCAGCAGGCACCTAAATCTTGTTCGAGGACACTCGTTGGCGGTCATGTCCCAAATGGTCGCCAATAGTAATGTATGTGAGTAATATTATGAACACTATAATATTTATGGTGCATTCCAAGCTTTATGCTCTTTAATTTATGTTGTGATAGTTATCAAAGTATTTCTACTTTCTTGGACCATATGATCTAAGTATCACAAAACTCAACCTGGCATTAGGGCTCAGTTTTTCTGACTTATTTAACTAACACAATCAAATATTCTATGGTGATTTAGTAGTTAGGTGAATTCAATGTCAAGGTAAGTATAAATACAAACTATAGATTTCTATTTTCATATTTGCAAAATCATGAAAATTGTAAAGAGCTTAGTAAGATAACAAAAATCTTTATTTCTCAACCTTTTTGGGTTCTAAACTAACATTATTTTTTCAGTTATCATTTGGAAAGTGTATAAAATCCATTTTTTAATCAAAATGCTATGGATTTTCTTATGAATGTGAAGAAATGAGTTATTTCATGATTTTAGGGTTGTTAATGATGTAAATTTAAAATTTATGTTGTAAATTAGTTTCTATATGATAGAAATCATTGTGTAATGAATTGAGTTCACAATGAATGTTATCTTTTAATATTTAAACTTCAATTCTAGAAAGCCCTAATGTTTTGTAGATTGTAAACTAACTATTTGTTGAAATGGATCATAGTGAAAGTGGATGAGGTAAGTCATGGGGATCTTCAAAAAGGAAGTATGATAATCATACCCCATTAATGCCTTCCTCAAAAGATATGCAAAATGACACATTATTACCATCACCACCATTAGCATTGTGATCAATAAGTGAGTATGGAAATCCTTATGGTAAAGCCTTTAGATTAGCTTCAAAGGCCAGTTTTAAGAAGTTGAAATTACAATGCAATGATTGTCCATTATTAAGCTGTAGCCAATAAAACAAGAGACTTTGAACTGTTGTTGTTGAAAGAAGAATATGTCAAATTCTTGATGTCTAGAATTAGTCATTAATATTAATTGTATGATTTGACATTAGCCACAATGTTAGTAAAGTAGGGTTATAATGTTGAATTAGAGAGGTCAAGTCTAACATCATTTATTAAGTTCACAGTATCAAAGGATATTATGGTAATTAAAAATTTTATAAGGATATACAATAACAGCTAGTTTAGATATCAAGCTAAAACAACTTTGAGATTCTTCCAAATTCAAAAGAGATTCATATAGTTTTGTTTTCAAATGGTAAAAAAATTTTATCATTAAAGAAAGTAATTTTTTCCATGCATTAGTTGCTAAAATTCTATGCGACTAAGGATGAAAGGAAAAAGGCTTGCATTGTTGCTACCATAAGAATCTTGATTTCATAGCTTAAGATATCATACTCTAGCATGGCTAACATTATTACTTGTTGGGTAGTTATGAATGATAAAAAATGTAATCTCTTAGCCTATGTTATATTTTCTCAATGTTGTGATAAAGGAGGGAATCCATGTGGATAACTTGTCTATTCTAAAGATGGAAATAAAGGGATAGGTATTATCATATTATACTATGTTTTCCCTTCATTTTTCCTATGGATACCTTGAACAAAAATTTGTTAATGTTTTTAATAATGTGAAAATTATGAATGTCACTTTAGTAGTGAGAAGTAATAATAATGAGTTAGTTTCATGGCTATTTCTTAAAGTATTCTTAAAGCTAGAGTAGACTATCATGGAGATTCTAGAAATAAAACAACTTGCTAATATCTAGCTTCAGAGATGGAGCAAAGTTGAGTATGACTACTAAACTTCATCCATGACACATGCAATGATGCAACACAGTAGTTTTGAAAATAAATTTTATGCATTATGAAGTCACCATTAATTTATTTAAGATCTATATGGAGAAGGACACCATGCAGGAAACCTTATACAATAAAGCTGTAAGGAAATATTTTGAGAATTTAAATGTAGATGATGTTCTATCAATAATTAGAGTCATCGTTAGTAAAGATCTTAGTAAACTCTCTAAGATCAAATCCATCATCATAAGTAATACTTTATTATATGACTTAATTTTTATGCATTACACCATGGTGTGATATTATTTAAAAGTAGAATCCTATAGTGCAATATTGATACGTAATAAAATAGGTTTTGATGCTACTTCAACATAAAATATGGTGAAAAATAAAGATTTAATAGTTGGTTATCAATAAAAGGAAAAATATATCAAAGCTTTTGCAAAATTGAAAAGAGAGGTTAAAGGTGCACTAAAGTTTATAAAGAAGTAATTACAAGAGTTAACAACATTAAAATAAGAAAGAAACATCATGGGTTCTTGTACAAAGATAGAGCTTACAAGCAGAGTAGAGGAAATGATGGTGAGAATAATGGAGTTAAATGGTAATAAAAGTACAATGCAAAATAAGATCTCTAAACTTTAAGAAGATGTTGACTACTTGCAAAACTATAAAAAGGATATCACTAAATAGAAGAATGAGTTGTAAAAAAAGTTTGATGTAGAACAAAAGTAACTAGATGCCATAATGAGAGATATACAAAAATAGGTGTGAATGAAAATTTTATAGCTCACTACAAAGAATTTTTGAAATATGCTCTTGGTAAAGGTTATGATATTTGACATATTACTACTATGATGCCATCATTCCTTATGATAGGCTACACTAAAGTTCAAGCTAACATGTAGAAGATGGATGCTAATGAAGAAGTGAAAGAGTCAATTGAAGATGTTTCACTATCATCATTTGAAAACTTTGTGGTTCTTGAAGAGTCCATGGTGAAGGAATTTATTCTAGAATTGAAGCCTAAATTATTATAAAACATTTTTAATAATTTGATAAAAGTAGATATAGACTCATTTATACATTGATTGTTTAAGTAATTATTTTCTTATTTGTATTTACTTAAGTTATAATCTCTTTTGTTAGATGGTAAAGGTATTTAACTTTTAATTTGTCATGATAAACATGTATTTATTTTATGTGGTTAATTATTTAATTATGTTGTAATATATCTTGAAGGAGATAATTACCCCTAGTATCTCTAGTAGTTTTTCTTGCATTTTAGGAACTACTTAAAAATGATCAACATAATCTACAACATTAGTGTAACATCCCATTCCTTATTAAGGGTGGAAACAAATTGTGAAAATGTAATTAACCCTTAAATGAAGGGATACCTCATTATGAGGAGTTATGATTATTCATGTATCCCTCAAGAATGGGTTTGACCTATGCAATTTAAGGTTAGGTTTTGAGGTCATACCAACATGGAGTTATAGAGCCTAGAAAGGCAAGTAACAAGAGCCACATGAAGTAGGAAAAAAAGGGACTAATCATCCATTTGGCTAGAAAGCTTAATTGTCGTGGTAGTGTATGATTGCCTCTAAGGCTCAAGTGGCATGGGAAGATAACCAAAAGGGAATTATAGTACTCTCTCTTATTAATGAATTTTTTTGTTTTCTCTTCTATTATGAGTGCCAATTATGCATTTAGTAGTTAATTCATTATTTAAGTATTTTATGATGTTCCATTGTATTACTTAAGAATGTGATGATGGATGGATGTAGTGCTTTCCATTCTTCATCCGTGGCATCCTACTACCCATCACATAATTGCTTGATGGATGTAGTGGCACTCCTTACTACAACCACTTATTTCTCCTATATTTTGAGTTTGGTTTTCAGCATCTTCATTTCAATTAATCAATCATTGATATCTTTTTTCCATTCCTTCTCTTTCCTCTACATAAAACAAGATTGAAATTATGAGTTATGAACAAAAAAAATAAAATAGAAAGAAAAATAAGGAAAAGAGAAAATAATAAGAATTTCTCACCTTAAGCTGATCATTATCAATTTGAAGAAACCGTTTGTGATTCTACAGATAGCAAGCCAAACATGTAGAACTCTTTAGTTCTCCTAAGAGTTTCTCTAAATCTTTGACAACTTCTAGAACATCCTTGGAAATGTAGCAGCCAAAAATGTTGATGACTAAAAAACTGAGGTCCATGGACATAAAGCTTAATCCAAAATCTATGTGAGGCCCTACTAGAGGTGGAGACAGGGAACCTTGAATAGTCTAGTTGATCAAACAGAGACTTATCAGATGTAATGGGGGTGTAGCATGGTTAGCTGCAAATTTGATGTGAAATAGTGCTAAGGGTGTAGATGATGCTTGTAGTACTTGTGGTCTTTGTGGTGTCAATGGGGTCAAGCATAGTTAGAGCTACTGGAGGGAATGAGTATAGTCAAGAGTTTGAACGAGGTAGATGGCGTCAACATGTGGGGACCATTATCCAAACATAGCTTAAGCACATCTGTGTAATAAATACAATGAAAAATGTAAATAAAATTCAAAGAAATAGAGAAAATAAAGTAGAATACCATCCAAAAGGGGGTGAAACATAGTTGAAACTAAAAGGTGATTAGAAGGTATGTGATATAGAATAGGCACATGTGGACAATTTAGTCATAGTCCCTAGGCTGTATGGCAATGAAAATTGGTGTTCTGTTAAGGTGTCTACATCTACTAGGTTGGATACTATGGTATACTGCTAGATTTGGTATTCTTCTAATAGTCTACCACTTCATCTATTCGCTAGTTTGCTACTATGCCTTTGGTTTTCTCCCAAGTGCTTCTTAGATTTTCCAATCCTAAAAACATTGAGGGCATAGATATTTATAGGTTTAGTGTTAGCAAAAAATGTGCGATGGCTACCATGTGATGGAGGAGATGGTTGGGACTATTTTCAACATAGTCACTATTCATGTGGTGTACCAATGGGGCTGGTGGTGTTATGCTTTATTGTGCTTTGCTAGACATTGCAAGATTGTGAGACTATGACTATGCTGCCAACCACATGTGTGTGCTGAGAATACTACAAGGTATGTGAAAAAATGACACTCAGAGACTATGCCCAACAGGACTATGCTTTTCATACTCTTGCATGGGATCAAGCATAGTTATAATTTGTTACAATTTTGGGGCAAAATGGGATAAGAAAAAAAAAGTATTTTGCTAACTATGCTTGTCGAAGGTGAGTTGACTACATTCTAGAGCTAAACTAAGTGTCATTGCTATGCTATGGAGGCTATTAGAGATTGTTTTGGCTAACTATCCTCTCCACAAGAGGCTAACTATGGTCTCATTTGGAGGTGAGCATAGTCTTAATGTTGGTGGAATTTATGAGAAAAATAACTCTTTTTCTAACTACACCTTCACAAGAGGTTGACTACACTCCCAACTAGGGGTGAGCGTAGTCCTGGGACTTGCCAAAACTTGTGAAAACTTACTGCCTATTAACTACACTCTCTATGAGAGGTTGATTATGCTCCCATCTAGGGAAGAGCATAGTCTCAAAACTTAGAAAAAATTTGCAAAATTGGAATTCTTGTTGACTACACTCTCCTTAGGAGGCTAACTACGCTCCTAACTAGGATCAAGTGTAGTGTTAACACTTATCAAAATTTATGAAAACTGGCATTCTACTAACTATGCTCTCCATGAGAGGTTGACTACACTCTTGACTGGGGGAGAGCATAGTATTAACACTTCAAAAAATTTGCAAGATTATCCTTCTATTGACTACACTCTTCATGAGAATTTGACTATGCTCTCCACAAGAGGTTGACTATGCTCCCATAATGTAGAGAGCATAGTCTCAACACTTAGTCAAAAATTTGTAGTCTAGATGCTATAGTCTAGATTTGGTGGTGTTTCATTGGCCCCTCTTTGTTGAGATCTAGACGAGTGGCTGAAGAGACATTGATAAAGAATAGAAAAACACCACAACAAACTTGGCACCAACATCGCTATTCAATGAGTGATTGGATGTTATTGCAGCATGCTCAAGAGTGTTGTGGATAGCAGTTAGGGGTGTGCTAAATGATAGGTAAGAAGTGGAGATAAAATGTGTAGATGATGTGCTGGGGATAAAAGGGAGGATGAGAGGTAAACAAGATGTTATGATTCAAGGACATCACTACTAATGGTGACCATTGCACTAGAGTAGCTTGCCCTTGAAAACATTAACCTCTCACCAAAGTGCTTGTGAGAGAGTCAAGGTGTAGGTTCAAGGCTGGGTAGCTACAGAACTGCTTTGTTGCTAGATTGCCTAGTGACATGCTTTCGCCCCTTTTTTTTGAGGTGAACCTTCTTTGAGTTCTATACATTATTGAATGCTTACTCTGAAGTGCTTCCCATCAAGTGATTTTCATGTCACTAGATGGGTTTTCCACTACATTGTGTCTATATGATAGCTATTTCCTTCCTAGGATGACTTATGTTACATCCACCTAGGCTTTGACTAGCCAATAGAGGCTTCCCATGGGACAACTTATGTTATGTCACGTTAGGCTCTAAAGCTTGATTTGAAGAGGGTTCCATGTGGTCACAACATGTGAGCATCAAAAAGGTTTATAATTTTTTACTATGCATGGAATGAAAGGGTATTGGAATATAGGAGTAGATGTGGGTAGGCCATGATGGGATAATTGGGATATGCACTCTTGAGAAGTTTAGCTAGTCTAATCATGCACATTGGGGTGATGTGGTGAGTTACTACTGTGATGACCTTTGTACAATTTCTTGGGGCTTCATTCTACAAACACAATTGCAAGAAGAGAAGAAAACCACACAAAACAAAAGTGCAAATATACTATAGATGATAAAATGTAGAAGGCCACATTAGCAACATAGGTTGTGTAGATTGCAAGTTCTTTAGTCTAGAATGGTAGTGTGATTGCTTGCTTAGTGTGAAAGGATAATTGTAGTATGCTTGCTCGCTTGCTTGCAGAGGGATGGAAAAAGTTACTAATTGATCGTAAACCTAATTTAAGGTCTTGGTGGACCATGGTTTACTAGTTTAAGGTCTTGGTAGTTCATGCATTTATAGTCCTAGTAGACTATTCTATGCTAGTTTAACATCTAAGAGGATGCGTTATGCCAGTTTAACATTGTGACCCAAGGATAAGCTATGCCAGTTTAACATCATAGATGATGAGCTATGCTAGTTTAACATCATAGTAGATGAATGCTTATCTTCCTTCATTGATGTGTAGTGCTACATGTTATATGTAGTAAAAATTCAAGTATGAATGGTTTATTGGATTGGAAAACTTGTTTCCATCTTGATCAGCAAGCTTGAATGCTCTATTGTCATAGGCCTTAGTGACCAGAAAAGGCCCTTCCTTGTTGGCTAAAAATTTATCCATAGGTTCTTAAATGGCCTTGAGGACTAGATCCCCTTTTCTAATTGGGTGCTAATATGGTTATGATGATTCTTTTTCCATTTCCTTTCTAGATGCCACTCAATGCGATTAAGTATATGCATGTGCACCTCCTCTATTGAGTCAAGGTCTACAAATCTCAACTCATTATTCTAACCTTCATTGATGAAGTCTAAGAGGATTACCTAGAGCGATAGAACCTATAATTCAAGTGGAAAAACTACTTTAGATCCATAGACAATGCTATAAGGAATCATACTTGTTACTATTCGATGCATCGTGCGGTAGGCCTAAAGTGCATAGACTAGTTTCTCATGCGATCATTATTTGTTATTTCTTAGCATCTTCTTGAGGAGGTTGGAAATGACCTTTTTTGTGGCTTCTACTTGGCCATTTTCTTAAGAGTAGTATGACGATGAAAAGGAGTGTTTGATACCAAAGTACTCACAAAAGAATTTGGTTTTAGTGTTGCTAAACTCTGGTCCATTGTCTATCACTATGGTCATGGGCAAGCTAAAATAGGTTACTATGTTGTCCAACATGAACTTGCAAACCTACTACAATGTCATCTTCCTAAGGGAAATAGCTTCAACCCACTTGGTGAAATATTCTATTGTGGTTATTATGAAGCTATGTCGTATGTAAGACTTAGGTGTTATGGGTCCGATGATGTCTAGGCTCTAGCATTAGAACATCCATGTTATTTGTATTATATGAAATTAAGTTGGTGGCACATGAATTAAGTTGCTATTTAGTTGATAAGTGTTGCACATTTTGACCTTATGGATGTAATTTCTCTCCATGTAAGAACATTATGAGCCTAGCTATCTAATTTTTGTTGCCATTATCCTAGGTGCTATGTGACCTCTACACAGTTCTTTGTGGACTTGCTCAATGATTATTTTTGCTTATGTAGGTTAGTAGTATGCCATCATAGGATCTGCAACATAATGTAGTATCACCTATGATGATGTACTACCATGAATGTTTATGTACTACATCCTTTTGAGTAAGAGTTAGGTGTTGCAAATGCTTACCTTGTAGAAGGTATTCCTTGATATTGTCACACCATACTTTTGCATGGGTGGTGCTAGTTGTGGCTATGGATGTGTCTTTAGTGGTTTACATGATAAGTGTAGTGCAATATACCACTAAGGTGGGCAATACCGTGAACATTCCAAGCACTATGCTAAGGGCTAATGTTGCAAGTGCATCGACAATGGAATTTTCATTTCAAGGGACATGTTGGACATTAACAACTGAAAAGTGTTGGAGTAAGTGTTTTACCAAGTCATAGTAAGGATATAAATGTTGTTCTCTACAAACATAAACCTCTATTATATGATTGACCACTAGTTGTGAATCATCTCAGATCACTATGCATTGGATCCCTATAGCATGTGCTACAAGGATACCTTAGAAGAGACCTTCGTACTTCACCACATTGTTGGTATAGGAAATGTGAAATGATATGTGAAGGGTTAGATTTCCCTAGAGGGAAATGTGATAATAGTAATGTCAATCCCCCTTGAAAGGTTAAAATGCAAGAATGTCTCATAGTTGTCAAGCATTTGGCTAATATTGCTAACATGCTTGTTTAGGAACTCAGGGTCTATGATGGCTTGATTGTCTACTAGTAAAGTTGTGAGTTGTGCGACTATAGATTGAACTTTCATTGAGGCTTGTGCAAGATATTACAGCTCAAAATCTACTATTATTTCTTTCCACTATGCAATGTAACTGCTTTTGTAGATATTTTTTGTTATAGCTCAGAGTACATTCTTGCAAATGATGTTAACCTAGATGTGGAATAGGTAATGACTTCACCTCTTTAGTAAGAAGAATAGGGCAAGATAATAATTTTCCATGTCATTGTATCTTGTTTCATGGGATACTAATGCATGGCTTAGGTAGTAGATTGATACCTCTATGCTATCATCTCATTTTTTGTAAAGAAGAGAAGCGATGAACATGTTAGCAGTAGCAAGGTGGATGTAAAAACACTTATCTCATTGTAGAGGATGAATAATAGGTAGTTGTGCTAACTCTTGCTTAATATTTTCAAATGCTTGTTGGCACTAAGCAGTTCACTCAAAGTGGGCTCCTTTCTTGAGAAAATGTTGCATTGGTTGTTACTTATCGGTTAACTATGTAATAAACTTGTGTATAAACTGTAGTCTACCCTATAACCCTCATAGCTCCTTAAGGTTGGTTAGTGGTGCTAATTTGGTTATGGCCTTAACCTTGTCAGGATCTACACATATATCTACTTTGCATACTATAAAGCTGAGCATCCAAATTATTTTAATGTCAAAAACATACTTCTTGGGGTTTAGCCTAAGCTCGTGTTTTAGAAAACATTTAAGCACTCAGTCTAAGTTATTTGCATGATTGTGGGCCACTTTGGAATTAGCCGCAACATCATCTGCATAGTCATTGAGCAAACTAAGCATGTAGTTGCTAAAGATGTATGTCATTGCTCATTGGTATGTTGCTTCTATGTTCTTTAGTCCAAAAGGTATTATTATGTAGCAAAATGTACATGAGGAGGTCATGAATGTTGCACTAAGCTAGTGCTTAGGGTTGATCCTAATCTGGTTGTAGCCCAAGAACCCATCCATGAAGGACAACAAGTCATGTCCAGCCATGGTATCAATTAGCTGATTGATACTAGGCAATGAGAAGTCATCTTTGATGGTTACCTTATTTAGGTCCTGAAAGACTATGAAAATTTGTATACTTTCATTTTTCTTGGGCATAATCATGATGTTGAAGACCTAGTCTACATAGTCAACAACCTAGATGAAACCAACTTTGTAGAGCTTGGTGATCTCATCATAGACTAACAATGCCATCTCAAGTCTAACCTTTGGTGCTTTCTACTTAACTAGTTTGATGCATGGATCAAGGATTATGTTATGCTAGAATAGTCAGGGATCTAAGCCTAGCATGTCCTTGTATGGCCATGAAAATGCTTCAATGTTATGAGTGTGTGTTGCCATAGGGATCTCAACAAGGGGATCCTCTGTGATGTCCCCTACCTCTAGTCGAAGGCCTTAACTAAATGGTCAAGCCAAACTAGTAGTGCTTCTACAAATGCTATCTACTCATTTTAGGCTGTAGGCTCGATGTCTAGGTAATGAGGGTCAATGCACCACTTAATTTCACCATAAGGCCCCATGGGGACCAAAGGTGGAAATATCTACTCCTACATAGACATGTTATGTTTCTACAAAATAAACTAGAAAAACATCAAGTGGCACCTGTTTTAACAAAGCTAATATGCACAAATGAGAAAAATCAATCCAATGAAATTTTCTTAAGCATGCATGCATGTTGCTATGGGAAGTGAACATGTTTGTGCTAGTTTTAGGCCTCGGTCAGTGATGGATAAGCCAAACATGTCGTTCCAAGAAGGGTTGGTCATGCTCAGGAAGTGGAATTAACTTGGGCATTTATAGGGCAATGAAAAATCATGGTTTTGGACTAAGTATGATTAACTACACTCTCATTCAACTATGCTCTCCATTGGGCATTTTGTGACAAGTGTAGTCCCAGGTTGATGGGTCATTAAATGATCCCGGGAGGGTATAAGGCATGATTTTACCATAGTAACTTGTCATTTTCTTTGTCTTTAATGCAACATTGAGAGTGTAGTCTTGCTGCTACTTCTGCCTTTTTCATCAATGGAGGTCATAGTAATAGGGAAGATGATGCATTGGAGTACATGCATTCACCCAAGACTGATGAACATTGTCGAGGAAGAGAGATTGTTGAGCCGCTTGTTATAGGGGTGTGTGGAGGAAAGAAGGCCGTCAGTGTTAGCTAGGTACATTAACTATGCCATTTCCCTTTTTTAATTTTTCAATTTTTATTTTATTTTTCTTTAGGATTGGTTGTAAGCATCACCATGCATGTCGTGCTATGGTAGTGATTGTTGTGGCTGCACACCATTCGTAGCATGGTGTACCAGTAAGGAGGTCATGGTGGAAGGGAGGATTTTGCAAGAAGGGGGGCTTTGTGTGTCTATTTCTATTTTTGAAAGGCCTACATAGGGTTAGGGCCCTAGGCATTGTGCCACATGGTGCAGTTGTAGGGGCCATGACCACTACTTCATATTGCAGTGTAGCCATAGGAGGTCATGGCTACCATTATAAACTATGTTGTCTTCATTACCCTTTTTTTATGTTTTGTGTGATGCAAGGCTTAGGGTTATGAGGGACAAGGCCCTATACATTGTGTGCCATGGTGTGGCTATAGGAGTTATAGTTGTCATTATGTGCTATGGCATGGCCGTAGGGAACTATGACTACCATTACATACCATTTTGGTTTATGTTTTTTTTTATTGGGTTGGGTGCTTAGGGCCCCATGAGTTGTGCACTATGGCCATAGGGACCTTGGCCACCATCACACTCTATGCAACATGATTGTGATCTATGCTAGGTTTTCACACAATATGGGGTCAAGATAAAAATATGCTTTCACATTATCTCTATGCACATTTTCTCTCTTGTGTTTTTTTGTTTGTTTATTATAGGAATAGCCTTATAGACTATGCTATAGACTATATGTGCAGGGTCATTAGTGCCATGAATGACATTTTTGCACTTTGGAAACTGCACCTAGGGTAGTGACAGTGAGGGAGATGAAGGGTTGTAGCAAAACCTGATAGGCATAGTGAATGTGGTAATGTAGTGACATAGTGGCATGGTGGGCATGGTAGTGCAATGATATGGAGGCCATGATGGTGCATGGAAACTACACTTCCCACTACTATGGTCGAGACTCTACTCTGCACTAACATGAGACTATGCTTTCTACATGGTGAGAGCGTAGTCGTTGAGAAACTGTTTGCTAAAATGTCTATTTGATTTTGGGATTACGCTCTCCACTAGGGTAGTCTAGAGTTAGTAAAAAATTTTATCATTTTTGGACTATGCTCTCCACTTGAGAAGTCCAGAGTTAGTAAAAATTTTTTTAACTATGCATGGTGCTAAATTAAAAAATGTAGCACTAGGCCTATAAAAATGTGTTATACCCCAATGAGTGCTAGGTGCATCAAATGAGTTAATTTACATCCTACACCCATGAGGCTCAACATTACACATTTTACTAATTTATGAGTAGTTGCAAAAATTGCCAAATTTGTATATATATAGAAATTTGCATCCATTGCATATATACTAATGCTTTTCCTAGTGCTTGATGATTGTAGGGTGTTTCTAAAACCCATTTTAATCTTGGTTGAGCTCATGAGCATCCTGTGTTGCATGAGTAAACCTATCCCCAACACCCCTGCACCTGATTTGCAAGTGGATTGTTAGGTGATGTGGTTTTGACCAAGAACCTAAGAGCTCTTGGAGTATCTATTGTCATAATTTAGTATGATCATGTGATCACATTGGATAGTTGAGATTGCTAATGCTATCACCAAGATGCTGCTACCTAGGGCTAACTGGAACATTCTAAAGTTTGTCTTAAATGAGTCCGCTACTAATGTTGATGGGGCAAGGGGCTTAGGCAGAGGTCCTAGGGGCATTTGACAATTATCTAGAGTATGATGCATGATAGGGTTTACTTATTATAATAAGAGAAACACCCTTTCTGTTACATAGTGGTTGCATACTCTATTCCAGATTCCACCTAAGACCATCTATTGTGTTGGAGGGTAAGTGCTTCTATGGCTTATGCAATGTGTTTTACTACTTTCCCATGTTAAATTGCTAATAGTTCTATGGTTTATTTCTAGATTTAGAGTTGATGAGGATGGCCTACACGATGATCTAGATGCTCTAGCCTTAACCTACACTACCTTAGAGGTTTTCTCATCTCGCACGAATGTTCAGGAAATTGGGGCATGATCTAAAGACCTATATCTCCCATCACTCGAAGGCATACGAGTGATGTAGGACCCATGACTAGTTAGATGAGGAGTGGGCTATTGGTGAGATTAACATTAAGAAATCCTATGCACTACCACCCCCATCTTGCACTCTATTTACACCATATGTGTACCTACGTTTTTCGCGCATGTGCTTACTTATGTATGTGCTTTAGTTTACCTTATTTGCATGATGCTAACATTGTTTTGATTTATGTTGGAGTGGAAGTTACCTCATCAAGGTTGATGGTGGTCACCATGGATCACACAGAGGCCACCCTTATCATGAAATATTAGGATGTGGAGCATGTGCAACACTGGCTATGCAACAAAGTGCTAGATGTGTTGACAACTTGGCTCATGAATGCTAGGGTTAATGCACCTATTCATGGCCCTTAGCCTAAGTATCCCAATGCTGAAATGATTCCCATCATCAAATCCTTCAATAATAATGTTAGGAAGTTTACCACCTAGGTGCGTAGCATGATGGTAGTGATGGATCTTAGCAAGGACTTCTTCACTGATCTCTTTGGCCTTCCTACTAATGGCCCAATGATTATTGATAAGGCTTGTAAAGAGGAGATCAAGGACTAGTTGGGGGCCACTAGATCTGACAAAGGCATATTGATCAAACATGTGTAGGTGCTTGATCTGCAAGAGCTCTACCCTCTATTCTACACTCTCACCTTTCCAAAAATTCTTTTCTAAAGAAAGATCCTAGGGGTGGAACAAGCATGGGTGATGAAAGAGGTGTTTCTAGAGGGTATGATGTTCAGCTAGGCCTCATACATAGCCAATATTTTGCATGCAGATATTTCTTAGCTTCAATTCAATCTCCAGGTGAGGTCCCATGTCCACTTCACATTCTTCGAAGGATACCTACAAAGGTTTGTGTAATGACGGAAAATGTCGGTTGTTGGAAACACCGTGGTGTTTTCCTTGTACATTGTTTTAACCTCAGCTCCACACAGGGGCCTTGCTAGAGAAAATGAATTCAAGGTATCCTAAATAGTCTTGTCGATCAGACAAGGACTTACTAAATCAGTGAATTTTTCAACGATTGTATAACGAGGTGATGAATTGATATGAAAATATATTATCAGTTTATGAGAAAACGAGATCTACTCCAACATCGGATCTTGAAGGCAATGAAGGTGGTGTAAATTATGTAAAATGATCATAAAATTTAATGTAAATAAGGTGCAATGAATTGAACTTGGAACATGCATGATCCTGAGATCTGGGATCTCCCTTATAGATAAATATGATGAATACAATGCGATTTACAAGCAAAATTTGGTTTGGACAAAGTGTCCACTATAAATAGGAAGCTAATTAGAGATAAAATAAGAAAAGGCCAATCTACCTTGTTCTAGAAAATCTGGGCGTAAGGGAGTCAGAATCAAGGCAAAGTGTCTGCTAACTTGAAGTCTCTAGTCAAAAGCTCTTGTCCGTCATTGTCGATGCTCTCCTATTGCCAACTCTTTCTCGTCGTCTCACCAGTCTTTACCAAGAGATATTTTCAAAAATTTTCCAATAATTGCCAACCCTTTGAGCATTGTCTGCTGGGGTATTTATAAGATTATGGTTAGGAGAAGAACGTGATTTAGATGATGCATGTCATGGGCCCACAAAATACCGTCGACCTAATGTGTTATCACTGAAGTTTGTAACGCTACACTATGCTATGCTCTGAAGCGTAGTATAGCGTAACTAACCTTCAAGGAGATAATTTATTTGACTTTGTCTCTTGTGCTAAATAAACTGTCCCACAACTATGCTATGACACGCTAGGAAGCGTATCATGGTGTAATGACTGCCATTGCCTGAATTTTGTTACCTTTGTTGCTACTGAGAAGTCAACTATGCTGCTTGTGTTACACTGAGTTACGCTGCGTAGCGTAACGTGGTGTAGTACAAAAAAAGCTAAGATTTCTGAACATGGCCAGCTTGCAAAGTTGAAGTGTTTCCACTGTGCATCTCTTGTTCTATTCTATCTTCTAGAGTCTACTACACTAAGTTGCATAGTGTAGCGTTGCAGGCCCTTGGCCAAAGAAAGGAAAAATTGCTGAAATGTGCCACTTGTGGAAATCCTTGCCTGAACCTTTGAGACTTTTCTGAATCATCAAGGTCTCAAAGTTTCATGGTGTTTCAATGGCCCCTCTTTGTTGATGTTTTGAGGGCTTGCCCGAGAGACATTGACAAAGAATACGAAACACCACAGAGGTAAAGATGGTAACATCATTCTTCGGTTGCTACTAAGATGTCGCATTGTCAAGCCTGGAAGTGTGAATGTGGGAGTGTAAGGAGTAGAAGGGATTTTAAAGTTGTTGGGGGAGGTTCAGGGAAGAGTCAAGCGTGAGTAGGATACTTTGCAAACATGTTATTAGACAACTACTTGCAGGTGTTTTCCCGAGAGGTTACACTACTACTGTACTGTATATGCAGGGCTTGCCTGGATGAGTTGTGTTACGCCCATATGGCCTGGACAAGCTATGTTTTATCCATTTTTCTTAGCTTTTTCTTAATATAGTTGCATTCCATGTGGCGAGTTGCGTTACGCCAGTTCATGGACATGATGGTTATTCATGTGCGAAAGACTTCTTGTATGCTCACATTCTGTACAAACAGGAGAGAAGAGGGTAAGGGTGGTTGTAAGGATAAGGGAACGAGAAAGTAAGATAAGGTATCTGGTGGAGGGAAAGGTAGGGTCTGCACTCCCAAGTAGTTAGGCTAGTATGAGCAGCCATTGCAGAATGCTGTGATGCCTCGCCCTCCTAGTGAATGCATTTTTTCACAATGCTATTGTAGCAAGTAACCTGCAAAATATAACAAAGAATAGAGAACAAAAGCAATCGTCCTAATCGATGGGGAGGCTATTGAAACAAGTGCCATCTGAAGTGAAAAGGAGAGTGCAGGCCTTGAAGAAGGAACTGTAGCAAGAGGCATTGGTCCCTTTGTTGACACCGTGGGTTAGGAATTCACGATCGAGAGCCAGATTCATCTTATCCATCTAACTAGGCAAGGAGCTAGTCAGATGAATCTGCTATGCTAGAGTCTGGTGGTAGTGATGGCTAGAGGCAACCAAGGGTATGGGTGACCATAGTTTCCTTGGGGCTCCGAGTGGCGAAGCTGACTCTGGGAGTTGCAACTACAGAGTGCTCATTGTAGTGAAATCTCCGAGGGGTTAGCTTCCAGTTTTAAGTCCTGGTAGACCATTGTTCCCAGTTGTTGCTAGAGTCTGTTCTAATGCCCTACCCATTCTGTCTAGTAGGGATGTCATGTAAGAATGATCATGCCCACTTGCTTCATGGATGGTCTATTGGCAACTTCCAGTTTTAAGTTCTCGTAGACAATTGTTGCTAGTTTTAAGTCCCAAGAGACCATGGTCTCAGTTTAAAGTCTAGGCAGACTGAAGTGTGCTAGTTTTACGTCGTAGCGGATGATAGAAGAGCTAGTTTATTTTCCTAGCAGACCGTGCTATGGGTGTCCATTTCGTGTCATGACCTAGGGATAAGTCTATGCTAGTTTAATGTCTCAGCAGATAGATGCTTACCTTTCTAGTTTCATATTATGGCAGACAGTTGAAAACTTTGCCAGTTTAGCGTCGTGGCGGATACGTGCAAGAAATGCCAATATTACATCCTAGTGGACATGTACAACACCACCAGTTTTACGTAGTAGTAGATGTTTGTTACATTGCATTTGATCTAAGTTGATGTCTAGATGTGGTACTACTTCAGGTATATATTATTCAGTCGGTTTGGAAGTTCATTACCATTGATGTCCGCTAGCTTAAATGCTCCATTGCCATATGCCTTAACAAACAGGAAAGGGCCTTCCCATATTATAGAGAATTTGCTCATTGGTTCATGAATGGCCTTAAGAACCAAGTCTCCTTTCTTGATTGGTTGTTGATGCAAGTTGTGATGATGCTTCTGTTTCTACCTGTCTTGATATTTTTCGATGTTGTTGAGCGTCTGGATATGCTTCTCCTCTACTAAGTCTAGATCCACAATTTTGGACTCGTTGTGTTGATTCTCATTTATAACCATGGAGAGGACCATCCATAGTGAGGAAACCTATAGTTCAAGGGGAAAAACTACTTCTGATCTGTAGACTAGGCTATAGGGTGTCCTACTGGTAGTTGTTCTGCATGTCATACGATAGGCCCATAGCACATAGAGGATTTTTTCATGCCATCGTTTTTTGTTATAGGTGAGCATATTTTTGAGAAAATTGATGACCACCTTGTTTGTTACTTCTGCTTGACCATTTTCTTGCAGGTAATAAGGTGAGGAGAAAGATTGCTTGATACCAAGGTTATTGTAGAATGATTTGGTTTCGGTGCTACTAAATTATGGCCCATTGTCGGTCACAATAGTCATGGGAAGCCCAAACCTAGTTACTATATTATCCAAGATAAAATGGCAAACCTATTGACATGTAGTCTTTCATAGGGGAATAGCCTCAACCCACTTCATGAAGTACTCAGTTGCGATGATAATGAAGCTATGTCCTACGGAAAACTTAGGCATGATGGGGCCTATGATGTCTAGTCCCCATCGTTGGAATGGCCAAGTGATCTATGTAGTATGCAATTCAGTTGGTGACACGTGTATTAGATTTGTGTAACACTGGCATGTGTCACATGTCTTAACCTTGGTAAGGCAGTCTTGTTCCATGTATGGCTAGTAATACCCTAAGCATATGATTTTAGCAGCCATGGCTCATGGGGCTATGTGTCCTCCACATAGTCCTTCATGGACTTTGCTAACTATTCTTTGCACTTGGTCATTATTAATGCAGGTTAACAATATGCTATCAAAAGAGTGCCTACATAGAGTACTGTCTCCAATGATGACTTACTACCTAGCGTGCTTGCAAATTATATCTTTTTGTGTAGGTGTTAATGCATGTGGTGGTTCGCTATGCATAAGGTAGGTTTTAATGTTTTCATATCATTCTGGTGTTGCTTCCCTACCTAGAGAAGAGATTTGCACCACTTGAATGACAAGGTCTATACATTCCATCATTAAAGCGGGCAAGGTGGTAAACAAATGTGGTGGCACGTTTAAAGCTAGCGTAGCTAGTGCATCAGCTACAGTGTTCTAATTACACAGCACGTGTCGAACGTTAGTCCCATATCGTAGTAGGGTTGTAGATGCATATCTTTATAGATGTAGAAGCCTGTGATTTAATTAACAATAAGCATCGAATCACCTTGGATTTCCAAGTGTTGGACGTTCAGTTCTCTAGCTGCTAATAATCCTCTAAGGAGCCCCTCATATTCTGCCACATTGTTCGTAGAAGGAAACGCCAAGCGGTAAGCTAATGGGTGAACATCCTCAAGGGAAAGCATAATGATGGCAGCGGCACTACCGCCTCTAGTAGTCAAAGCTCCATCAAAGTATAACGTGACTTCGAGGCCTGTTGATATAGTGCTTAAACTATGTACATGTTCATCAAGAAACTCTGGCTCTATTGTGGCTTGATCATTAATAGGTGATGTTACAAGCTGATCAGCTATCTCTTGGCCTTTCGTGAAAGATTGGCCAATACAGTGCAAGTCAAATTCCACTGTGATGGATTTCCAATAGGCTATCCTAGTACTCTTGTATAAATTGTTTGTAATGACTCGCAAAATGTTGTTCTAAACTTGGCTTCGAAAAAGATAGTGGCTACATTTTTTAGTGCAAACACCAATGCTAAACAGTTACACTCTACTTCATTGTACCTCATTTCATATGCAAATAGAGAGTGACGTAGGTAATAAATAGGGATTTCTAACCCATCGTCCCTCTTTTGGCACAACAACGTAGCTATAGACACATCTGAGCTTGCCAGGTAGATGTAGAAAGGCTGATCCCTTTGTGGTGGGAAAACCGTTGGTAAATATAGCAGCTCTTTCTTCATGTTGTCAAACACACATTGATGATCCTTAGTCCATTCAAAGTTAACTTCATTCTTGAGCAAATGTTGCATAGGATGTAATTTGTCCATTAAATTCGAGATGAACCTCTTGAGAAACTGTAACCTACTCTGCAACCCACATAGTTCTTTGAGGTTTGTAGGTGGTGCTAGGTTAACGATGGCCTTAACCTTTTCTGGCTCAACTCGTATGCCAACCTTTGATACCAGAAACCTTGATATGCATCTGGTTTTGACTCTGAATACATATTTTTTTGGGTTGAGCCATAGGTCGTGCCTGAGACATCGTTTAAGGATCAACTCTAGGTCCTCTGGGTGATCTTCTGACTTCTTAGATTTAATAGCTATGTCATCTACGTAGTTATTCAATCTCTCTAAGAGGTAATCGCTAAAGATATACGTCATGACACATTGACAAGCTGATCCAGTGTTTTTCAGCCTAAAGGACATCATGGTATAATAGTAAGTTCCCCAGGGGGTCATGAAAGTTGTAGTTAGTTGATGTTCTGGTTTGACACAAATTTGATTATACCCCAAAAACCCATCCATGAAGGATAGTAACGTGTGGCTGGTTGTTGTATCAATAAGTTGATCAATACATGGTAATGGGAAATTATCTTTAATCGTTATCTTGTTTAGATCACGGAAGTATATACAGATGCGTATTCCTCCCATTTTCTTAGAGAAAACAACAATGTTTGACACCCAATTCGAATAATCAACCACGCGGATGAAACCAGCTTGATATAGCTTAGTGATTTCATCACGCACTACCAATGTGATTTTAGGCTTAATCTTCCGTGCTTTTTATCTAACCGCTTTGATATTCAGGTCTAACACAATGTTGTGCTATATTATTTGTGGATCCAAACCTGGCATGTCTTCATATGACCATGCGAACACCACAATGTTATCCTAGAGCACTCGAGATATGTTACTTTGCATTTGTTGATCAAGGAGAAAACTAACCTTTAGAGTTTTTCTTTCTTCTTTGTGCGTAACCATAGAGACTTTAGTGAGAGAATCTTCAGTTACATCACTAGCCTCTAGGTCTAGGGTTCAGGCCAAATGTTCTGGCCAGTCTGGGAATACTTTTGAGGTTGCTATGGTTATGCCATAGGATAGGATGTCAGTTCCTATCATTGCAAAATTAGTCTATCTAAACGTTTCCCTGCATGGGCCTGTTAGGGCTAAGGGTGCAAGTAAAGCTTCATCCAGTTGCGAATTGACTTATAAAACTACCAAGAAAGAAAGTTGTTACATCATTTTTGTCAACCTGTTGAAATGATAGAAGGTTTTTTAGAGATATGTGTTAAAGAGGCTTCCAGTTTAAGGTCTTAGTAGACCATTACAATATGCATAGTTTGTAAGAAAATAGCAAGCTAGGTTTCCTAGATATTAGCGTAAGATTTCTACGAACTATGATGAAAGGTATAACATGGTGTGTCTAGAGTGAAAAAACAACTAATTTAGGATTTTGTGCAGACCATAGTTAATGCAACCAGATTACAAGACAATAAGCTATGCATTAGTTTAGGGTCTTTTCATACCATCATCAATGCGATATCTATGAGATTAATGGTGCGATCTTCATGCTTCATGTCGAACTGACATGGCTAAGTTTCAGGAAAGTTTTGCATTGATCAAACATGAAAACAGCTAGTTTCCACCATCATGTTTATATGTAGATGGTTCATCCTCAAACCAAACTGTAAACATCGCGAATTTGAGTTAGGCTGAAGTAGAAGGAAAGTGTAAGTAGACGATGTTGTAAAGGTTTTTTAGGCATAACCATGGCACCAAAGACGAAAGGAAAACATGACAAGTTGGTAAGAATCGATGAAGTATAAGAAAGCCTGGGGTGAATTTCAAAGACTCGAGGCAAAACTCTGGAGGCTACTCCACTTGACCAGTAAGTCATTTTTTCACCTTCCTTGCATGATTATTGATTTCATTGTCACAGCGTCGTAATTGTATTTGTTCCAAAGGTGTGCACTGTCCTATGTATCGATACCTTCCTACACTAGTTGCGCTATTGAGTTTGCAATATTACCTTTATCGCTATTGCTAGAGACAGACCTTGCATCATTGCAAGGGTTTGGGTGGTTTTGAGTAATATTGTACAAACATAATATGTAACTGTTCAGGAGTCTAGATGTTGTACTCTTGCATCATGCAAATGGGGTTTCATTGCCTTTCTTGTAATGGTTACGTGTTACATTGGGGCAATATTCGGTATTACCTTTATCGCTGTTGTTAGAGATAGACCTTGCACCATTGCAAGGGTTTGGGCAGTCTTGGCAATGCATTTTTAGCAGAACCTACCATTTTTTGGGAGTCAAGGTAGCGGAAACCTTAGTGCTGTGTAATGGATTCTTGTGAGCCTTTTTGATTTGTTTTGTTCTGATGTTGTTAGTATGTCTAAGCTGTTTTCCTAATGGTAGTGCATTTTATTGTAAAGGATTACGCTAAGGCTCGTCCTAATCATCCTGGACATTTTGGGCATTCTGTGCTATTTACATGTCCCTGTGGCCAATGTTCCTCCTCCACATGCTCGTGTAGGGGGGTAAGAAGTTTGTCTCCAGAAAGGCACATGGGAGTTTTTGTAGTTTTTGTTGCATAACTTTAGCATGATTATTTGGTCATATTTGCCAGCTGAAATGGCTGGCATTATCCTAGAAACTTTGCTAGTTGGATCATCACAGAGTATCTTAACGTTCCTGGTGGACGGGTCAAGCGAGGTCATAGGTGGAAGGGATCACAAACAGAGCATCAAGGGTTTGAGACACTTATCTTGGATTTGGGAGATGCCCAGGTTTGACTATTATCACACCTACAATACGTTGTTCATGGCTCGTCATCTCACAACCTATTTTCAGAATCCACTTGGCTTCGTGTACTATGTTGGCGGGTAAGTGTTGTCAAGGTATTATGATGTGTTAACTATTATCTGATTTTGCATCAGGTATAAACAATTGTCTACATTCTGTGACATAGGTTTTTTTATCAATGTGGATGGTCTTCAAGGTGATATGGACATGTTATCTATGGCTGAAATAGCCATAAAGGAGTTCACTTCCATCAGCAATGTGCATGCTAGTGTCCTAGGACAACTAGGCTGTGAAATCCAACACTACCCTATCTAGTACATGAAATTATTTGCCAAATGTAGAGACATTGGATGGTTGGATAAGGAGTGTACTTTGGATCGTCCCATCACTGTTGACGACATGCAATTTAGCATTCCAATGTTTCCCTTGCCCTTTGGACGCGGTAAGTTATGCTGCGGTGATCAAGTTTTTGACCCTACGAAGTGAGAACAATGTGTAATATTTTATTATTTTGCTATTTTATCTAACCTGTTGTTTTATGTTCATAGTTAGGAAATCATCGAAGGTCATGGTGATGGCTTCTAGGCTTGAGGCAAGCAGTCTCTTTTTTCTATTATGGTCACATAAAAGAAGCACAACGTTGGCTTTTCCACAGAGTGGCCCCAGCTGCCATGACCAATAACCTCCAGGAAGCTGGACTAATGGATCTATTTCTAGCTGTAACCTCCAATGTCACAGCAATCAAAATGTTAACCCTAGTCGACTCGTTTAATGAAGAAGCCAAGCGCCTTCACACGCGTGTGCGTAATGTGTGTGTGAGATTTGATATTAACGCTCAACTGTTCATCGACTTTTTTTGTGTTCCTTCTAATGGTATTCTAGTGGAAGAAAGGTCAAAGAGAGGTTTCAAGCATCAGAAGGACATAGATGAGTGGCTAGGGGTTAAAAAAGAACCAAAAGGCATCCTCGCTGATAAAATCAAGCTAGAGGTGGCTCATACCATTTATCCCCTCTTCTGAGCTCACACTTTCCCCAGGCTACTCTCCTAAGGAAGAATCCTTGGCATAGAGTAGGCTTGGATCATGCAGGATGTTATTGAGGAGGGGACACGGTATAATTGGGCCAGTTACCATGCTGAAGGCCTGTATGCTGAAATGGTCAAGCTTCACAAGAAGCTCGAGTCTCGTTTCTATGTGCATTTTTTATTTTTTATAGCTTATTTTCGGCATTTTGCTAAATTCCTGGAGGTTTGCAGGGATGGATTCTAGGTGTAGCAAGACCGTAAATAGATTTTTAAACTATGGATTTCCCAGGTCTTTCGCACCGTCCGATCCCAAGATCCCCCTAAAGGTATCGAGGAGTCATTTTCAGTAATGACTAAGGATCGGGTGGCACCTCTCATGTGAGGCCAAGACAGCATGGGTGGGGTGCCCCCTTCTTACACTGCAGTGCATCGAGGGGGAAATGCCTAGTGGTGGAAATAGTAACTTCATCAATTTAGTAGAAAAAGCATTGTCCAGCTATGGAGTCTCTTGGCCCGACTGGTGAAGGGAGAAAGAAACTATGAATTAAGTTTCACAGGAACGATCCTTCGGTTGGTACGTAGAAGAATGCATGATTAGTTTATGCATATTACGCTATGTATAGATGTCGTTGTGTCATGTAGCGCTTGTGAAAAGTAAGTAAATTTTTTGTTTTTCATGTTATTTTGCTGTTTTGTTAATTGTGATGTGTTTGATAGGAAAAGGGAAAGAGGTAGAGGGATTGACCCCTGAAATGGGGGCTATAGTTTTGCAGCATGGAGAAGGGGCCCTAGTTTTGGAAGAGGACACCCCTATTAAAAAAGTAGGCAGCACATAGGTTCCTATGCCCGAAAGGGATATGGGTCTAGAGGATGCCAAGGTCCTTTTGGATGAGCCAGAAAAGGAGAAGAGGTTCATCGCTGGTGAGTTTGATCTTTCCTCAGAGGGAAATCCTCTTGCTATTACCCTTGGGGGTTTTTTGAATTAAATTTTTATGTTATTATAATGTCTCAATTTCCCTTTGTGTCTACTGTGCTATGTTTGACTCATTTGGTTTGCATAGTAGGCACTTCTGATAATAGTGGTGTACCTTTATCAGCAACCACAACTCAACATTGGGGTTAGACTCCTGAAAAATTCACCTTTATGAAGGGCATTGTGAATGATATGATCGGTCTCCTAGAGTGAATCAATCCTGAGATTGGTACATTATTGTTGTTACGCAAGAATTGTTGAAATTGCGACATTACGTTATTCTATTGCATCTAACTATTGTTTTTCATGTCATAGGATCTCACCTCAAATCGGATCCTAAAGAGCTTGTTGACTTAGAAACTACCCCTGAACCCTCACCAAAGGTGACCAAAGTGCCACGTAGCCTTTACGATGAGATGTGTAAATGTGCATTATGCTTAGCCCATTCTCTATGGGAGTGTCAAAATGTCAATGAGGATCTTTGGAAGAGGTTGCAGAAAATAGAAAATGAGAATGTGGCCCTAATTGTTAGGGTTGAGGACCTTAAGTCCAAGAATGTATTTTTGCAAGCTCGAGAGACCAATGATGAGAATTGACAAAAATTTGTGATCAACTACACCCGTTATTAGATGGTTGTTAGAAAAAATATCCAAGCTAGCTGTGAGCTCATTGAGCAATAGATGCAAATGGATCTCCTAGCCTAGAAGAACCAAGATTGGAAGGATTTTAGTGCCAGGGTCCAAGAATGGGGGCATGCACAGAAAAACCATAAGCACGTGTATAAGCGAGAAAGTGCTACCTACCACCAACATTACAAGGATTCTATGGTTGAAGCATGGTCCCTCCGGCTGTTCCTCGATGTCATCAATGCTTTTGGAGCATATGAAAAGTTCCAGAAGCAAGTGATAGTAAGTGCCCCTCCTAAGAGAGAGATAACCCTCCTTGGCAGGGAGACTATTATCCCTTCTTTCTTTCTTGAACCGCCTCATTGGACTCTTGTGGAAAAACGGAAGGTAAAGGTTGGAACTGATCTAGAAGATGGAATTTGGGCTAAGCTCACTGAGGACGAGATCATGCGACACATGTTAGTCAGCCTGGAACAAATTCTATTTGCGATTGATGCAAGACCTTCACAGGTAAATCATGTTACAGTTGTATTATTCTCATGCATAATTTTGATGGTGATGCTAACATGTGTTTCATGTCGAATCATACAATTGAGACGAAGGGGGTCCTCATAAAGAGGAGAATGATGGAGATGATGGCCCTCACGAAGAGGATCCCCATGAGAAGGAGCCCCGCGAAGAGGATCATCTTTATGAAGAGGATCCGTGTGAGGAGGAGCCTCACAGAGAGAGTCGCCCTCACGAAGAGACACCATGCGAAGAAGGTCTGTATGAGGATGATCCTCATGGGGAAGAGGTGGAACTAAATGATGTGGATGGAAGTGGTAACAAAGGGGATGTGTAGCGTGGCTATATTGATGAACATTTTGCTATAATGAAATGGAGTAAAGGATAATGTTCTTTAATCAATGTGATATAAAAAATTTTAGTTTTTGATTTTATGAAGGGAAATGTATTGTTAGAAGGGTTACACGTTTTAGGCCACTGCAGGCCACTAATATTTTAAGGCCATTTTGGGCCAGGCCATCGTAAGTGTAAAAGGATAAACAAAATTGTCAGTTTTAGGCCATAGTGGGCCATACCTAGTTTAAGGGCATTATGGGATAGACCATCATAAGCATAAAAGAATAAATAAAATTGCCAGTTCTAGGTCGTAGCAGGCTGTCACTAGTTTAAGGCCATTTCAAGCCAGACCATCGTAAGCGTAAAAGAATAAACAAAATTGCCAATTTTAGGACTTAGTGGGCCGCAACTAGCTTAAGGCCATTTCAGGTTGTTGCTAGTTTTAGGCCATTTTGGGCCATTGCTAGTTTTAGGCCATTTTGGGCCAAGGTGCATATGAAAACATGTAATAAGGACAATGTGACAAGAAAGAGTGTAAATTGAGTAACAGTAAACAATGTTGACTGATACAACATGTCACGTTAACGTGTTCATTTGCTAGCTCTGTAGCTGCTTCTTGATTTTTTCTAGTTTTTGTGACACATATGGATGAGGAGACTTATTACAACATTCCTCTATGCTACCATCTTCTCCCTGGAAGGGTAGTTTAGCCCAAGTCAAGCATTCTTTGGCCATTGCATTGGCCTATTTAACTATTGGGGCAGGGGTTTGATCTTCCAAATCCTCTTTTCAATGCATCAACAACATACTTAGAAATTTCCTTTGGGGGGATAAGGATGATCACAAAGCTTTTCATCGAGTAGCTTGGGATACTTGCACTTTAAGTAAAGAACACGGGGGCTTAGGCCTTGCCTCTATTGAGCACCAGAGTATTCTCTTGGCCTCCAAATGGGTGACTCGGTGTATTGAAGGAGATGAAGCTTGGAAGATCCTTTTTAGGTATCACATCTCCTGTCTTGGTATTCATCACAGATGGCAAAATACTCATTGGAGTAACTGGATTTTTAGTGAAGGCCCTCAGAAGATCAAAGGTTCTTTCTGGTTTAAGAAAATTTGGCGGTGTTGGAGCCAACTTAGAGGCTTGTTGCAATGGAAACCTTCCCATATAAGCTTGCACTCTCTTTTGACACACTCGATCTGGTGGTCTCCTATTTTCAAAAAGAATGGAGGTTGTCTCTATGATGAATTCTCTCATAGAGCCAATCGTTTTGCTGACCACAATCTCCACCATATTGACCAACTATATACTGTTAGAAATGATTCTCCAACCCTCTCTTGGACACAAGCAAAAGTTAAATGGGGGTTTCAAAGATAAGATATTATCATTTACCAACACATAGAGCATGTTCTTTCTAACTTTGTTGTGCATAAGTTGCATAATAATATTCCTTGGTATGAAGATTGGTTTTGTCCTGATGGTTCCCCTCTTTGCTCTTTACGTATCTCTAAAGCCCAATCTTGGTTTCAGGCACAAGCTTTTCAATTCTCCACTCTAAATAGATGTTGGAGTCTACATCTTGAGGATCACCAGTGGAAAACTATTTTTCGTCGGATTTGGACTTCCAAGGCTCAACCTAAGCATCGTTTCTTGTTTTGGTCCTTGGTTCATCAAGGTCTTCCCATCG
>MNCI01031477.1:77834-121915 GCA_015680685.1 Gnetum montanum
TGTGTTTTTATGCATGGGGACCACACCATGCAAAGACTTCTTATTTTTATTATCTCAGCTTCCGATTATTGGGTAACATCAGAACGGCAAGAAAACCCAAGAAGAAAACATCCCAATCCTTGCATACCATTTAACGGTTATCAATATCATAGTGGATCAACTTGTTATCCAGGAACTACATCATATAAAGTGCCCCACTATGCTTATTATAATCAAGTGTGTGAACCCTGACGAGGTAAGTATGGCCAAACCCCAATACTTCCAACATGCAAGGATCCTTATCTTCCATTTATTAATCCTTGCCATGCTCAACAGTTTAGCTATGAGAGATATTCCTCATTCTAATAACAAGTGGGATTAATAACCATTTTTAGTTTCTTTGATTTTACAACTTTTTGTTTTCCAATTTTTCATTTTTTGACTTTTTGTTTTATCTTTTATCTTTTTTGTATTTTTGTCATTTTACGTTTTGTAAGTAATCTCGTCTATGAATAAAACACTCATGTGGATCATTGGTTGAGGTTTGTTCTATGTTATTAAGTCATGAGTGATCAATTATTTAGAATAGTTAGCTCATTACACCCACTCATTCATTCTACAAATAAGAGGGTCTATTCAAGGGTATAGTGATATTCTTGACATTTTAAAAACTTAAAACTAATTTTATGTCCATTGTACCTAGAATGAAGAAGGATGGACCAAGAGGGAATGATTAGAGTGTGACATCAAGGGGACTTGCGGCTTCTCTTTGGTGACATCTGTGGGAGTTATCATGCAATGTGGTTGTACTAAGATCCTTGTATATCTAATGAGAAATGGGAGTAAGAGTAATCAAAAAGGGAAATTGAAAATCAAATGCTATTCTAGGGGGTCCCACTGGAAATACATGCACCCATGCCTGAAGCTTAGCGGCTTCTCTGGATTTAGTATTCAAAAGAAGAAAAAAAGAGAGAGAAGAAAAAGAAAAGAACAACGTACCATAAAAAAAAAGTCACTCCTCCCTTGAACACAATGCCAAGTGATCGTACGCCTTGTTGATAGGGTACTCTCATAGTTGTTCATCATTGGATGAAACAATGCAATATCATCAATTAGAGGACTGGACTTAGTCCTGATCTTGGAATGACAAGTTAATGACATGTTAGTCATGCTTTTCACGCAGGATTCATTGTGCCCTGGGTCAGTTACCTCATGTCCCAATCTCTACGATCCATTCTCTAGTTCATCTCATCTCACTGTTCGTGTAATTGTAGCTCGTGTCCCATGTAACATAGAATTCTCATCTCATTCTAGTGATATTTACATGTGTGTGTTTTGTGGAGTTAGTGCAGCTTACATTTAACCATTCTAATGACCATAGACACTTTAAGTGTGGTTACACAAGGGAATTATAGGTTGAAACCTGCTTTGGGGAGGATCCACTTGTGTAATCTTTTGTAATATTCACTTAGGACATAGGATACACACACAAATTCTTACCCTCAGCTTAATTTTTCAATTGATTTTCTTTCCCTACTATTATCCCTCTGAATTTCAACATTCCAATGTACCATTACATACCCTTTTTCTTACCACCCAAGGTTTTATTGATAAAATCCACACCATCATCATTAATGGTGCCTTTTGAATTAATGAAATTTCCCTAGAACATCTTGATCATTGTCCATGTTCTCAATTTTCAATGTTAATTTCATGAAAATCATTTAAAAAATCAGTATTTTCATGGTGTCTCACATCACTAGGGATGAGATATTGCATACGTGATATCGTGTCCCATGGGATATCGCGTCCCTGCCACCTATAAATAGGTAACCCCCCCTCCCCACAACTCCTAGCATCATTTTTCCATTCACATAGGTGGAGTTTTTGAAATTTTTCTTTACGACTTGTGATTGAGTGACCCTTGCTTTTGTACTCGTATCTCACTCGCTAGTACTCTGATTTTAATTCCGTTTGAATCTGCTTGAACCTGGAGTGTTTAGCTTAGTCGTGGAGGAGAGACACTTGTCGAAAAGTGCCTAACCTTTTTGAAATTTATTATCATCCAAAGGACATCAATTAGGGTAATTAACTTTAACACTTAGACTAATTGTGCGTAAAAATCATATAACCCTTAGGTATACCAGGAGATCAAAATGGCAACCACCTAAGTCACAGGATCCATTATTACAAACTTTCAAACACTATCACACTTGATAACATAAGATATTTAATTAAGGTAAGCAGTAAGGTATAACTTAACTTTAAAAACAACCTTACTAACGCTTGACCCGTGTGATTGTAGATGGCCCCAAAACGTGCACAATAGGAGGGTCCTGCTTAAGGTGGAAAGAAACAATCTCAAAGAGGTGGAAGACAAGGTCCTACCAGAAAACATGTAGAATAGGAGGAGCAATCATTCAGCATCCATCAGGACAAACCTCCTAATAGACGGTCCGAGCAAGCAGAAGGAGGAGCTACTGTAACACCTGAATCGAGACAACAACTCACGTTGCCCCAATATTGTGTTCAGGCTATCCATGAAAAGTCCACATTCATTGTGGTGATTGTGGAGTTAAAATTTGAATCGTTTGCAAAGTTCACCCCTAAGGATATTATGGATCACCTCAAAAGGTCTTCCTTATGGTCTATCCTCTCTGAAAGTGGTGCCTGGTACCTAGGAGAGACGTACCAATTTTGGCACAATAGGGAGCAAGGCACCACTGTTAACATTTGTGGTGTAACAGCTGACTTCTCTATGCAAGCCATTTCAGAAGTGTTAAACCTTCCAAATACAGGGCCCCAAGTTGCTCGGTTATCCACCGGTTTAGACCCTGATGTGTGAAAGGAGTGGTTGGAGAAGGCTTATGGCAGAGATAAAGAAATTGGTGAATTGACAATGGAAGAGAGGGTTTACTTCAAAATTGGAACATATCACCTCTTCCCCACAAAAGGCTTAAAAATAATATCGACGTATGTAGCTATAGGATGTGCAGTGTTGATGGGAAAGGTTAACGCAAACATACCCCATCTATATTTAAAGGAGATCCTAAGGCGGTTCAAAGAACGGAAGATAGGGAAGATGACGCTACCTTTCCCTTGTCTTATCAAAAAGCTGTGCCAATGTGCTGGTATTCAAGGATACACCAATGACGCCCTCCAAAAAGCCAAAACTACTTCATATGCTAAATTGCTAAAGGTGCCAGCTCTAGGAAAAAGCACTGGTGAAGAGCTGAGACCAAAATAAAAAAAAGAAGAAGAATAGATGACTAGACCACCTACAACTCAACTTGCAAGACCCAGCTAACCTCCGGTCACGGGTCCCAGCCAACAACAAGAAGCAGAGCCTAGCACATGCCAAGATCAACCACCGTCGTCGCAAGATTATAGACTGTCGATGAGCCATCTTAGGGCCATCGCTGAGACAGTCAGTTGGGGAAGTTGTGATGATGCAAACCTCTTCCGCGTCATTGATGATGCCATACAAACTATGATTTCATTAGATTGCACAAGGGGAAAAGTATCCATTCAAACAGGAGGAGGGAAAAGTAGATGATCGCAACAGATCTCAGGAAACACGACATCTTTCCAAGTGTAGTTAGAGATTGGTGAAGGGGCCACAGTGGTGGTCATGCAACACTAGAATTCCACGAGAGCTATAGAAGTGGTTGTAGACCACATCAAAGAATCCTTCAACGTACCTGTTGTGCCACTAGCAAATCTCTTAGGAGCATGGGATGTTCAAACTCTAGCCAAAACCTTAATGACTCCTGCGGAACATGAGGATGTGCTTGATTGATTGCTACAAGTAGGGCAAGTTCTAACGTCCCTGTTTGACATCCCTTAAAATGTTACAACAATTTAGTCAGACCTCATTTCCAAAAAGGGGAAGCTGGTCTTAATAGAGGTATGGGTTGAGCATGCTGAAGCTAAAGTGCAGAAACTACAAGAGCAGCTCATAGCCTTACAAGCAGCACAACCAGACCCTCTACAATTTGTTCCTGTAGACCAGCTAGACAACTTTAGAACCGAGTAGCTAACAAAGTTAATCGCAGAGAATAAAAGGGTGGCGAATGAAAAGGAGAAGGTTGTTTGGAATGCCTCTACAGTAGAAGCGCAAACCCATGCGCATCTTAAGGCACTCAAGGCCTTAGAAGAAGAAAACAAGCAGTTGGTTGCAGAAAACCTTCGGTTGACCACTATAGAGAAACAAAAGAATGTTCTTGATGAACACTTTCATCAATTACGAGAGCAATTTATCCAAGTCAACCTAGACATAAGCTCTTTAGCCAGAGAAAATCGAACCCTCTCAATGGAGGAAGTACGCACTATTCGTCAAAAGTCAGCAATTGAGATAACCGTGTGGAAGAACGAGGCTAAATGACATGAGAAGCTAAAGGAGCACTTCTGTGATCAAGTGCGGATTTATAAACAAATCCTAGAGAAGGAGATCTATATGTCCAATGCCAAAATAAACACTAGCAGTGCTCAACACACTGATTGGGGGGCCATATCGGACACCTGCGCCTTTGCCCACCAAGCAGAACTTAAAATTCGAGACCTGTATATTCAAGCCTTGACAGAGTACATGGAGTTGGCAAACCTCAGATATGCCAACCTTGCCATGTTAACAACAGGGTGCCCGAGTTCGGAGCTCAAGTAGCAGGTAGCTTCCACCCACATCAAATATGAAGCAGAATTTGCAGAACGGAAGAAGCTGTTGGAAAAATTGAATGTTGCAAATTTTGAACTTGAGGTGGTAAAATCCAGCTACTAGGGATGAAAAGATATCACAACCAACTTGGCTTGATGGCTAATAGATCTTCACGAATACAAGGATAAAGCCATAGCCTATGAGGAGGAATGAAGGGTGTTTGCGACTTGGTATGTCAAGGCCAACCAAATGTTCCCACAACTACCTTGCCCGTGGGAAGTTTCGACTCAGTCAAAAGTTGGAACATTAGCATGGATAGCACAAGACCCTTGGACCAAAGAGGAGAAGCTCTAGGCCATACTTCAACACCATCAAGCTTCAAAGCCTAGAGCACATGACAAAGGAAAAGCACCAATGGAGGAGCCACCGCCACCAGGAACTACATGAGTTCCAAATTTTTGTAGTTGTAGAACTTTTTGTGTTGTGTCTTTCTTTTGTTTTCTTCCCACACTGTAGTATCATTTTATTTTTTCCATTTAATAATCCCATACCTATCCACTTTGTAATCACTGTAACTCGAGGACTTGTTTTTATTCAGTCGTGGGGGTATGATCGGACACGAAATCGCATGGGCCACAATATCATGTATGTAATATCGTGTTCGTCACAATATCACATCCCCTACAATATCACATATGCAATATAGCGTATGCAATATCGTAGTTTGCCGCAATGTCTATAAATAAGAAGTGGCCCTCCCTTGTTTTACACATTAGATTAGATTGTAGCTAAACTCTGGCAGTTTGATCCATCCAGAGATAGATTATTTTCCCGTGTCTGCCTACAATGTGGTGAATGTAATTGTACGACATCCTTTATTAGAGTGTGATGTACTTGGACAAGCACATGAC
This sequence comes from Gnetum montanum, assembly GCA_015680685.1. Classification (NCBI taxonomy): domain Eukaryota; kingdom Viridiplantae; phylum Streptophyta; class Gnetopsida; order Gnetales; family Gnetaceae; genus Gnetum; species Gnetum montanum. The sequence goes on from MNCI01031477.1 coordinate 83,379, forward strand.
TGGAAATAAAGATCAAGATTACTTCATCATTACAGCATTCACTTTGTTTATTTATTTATTTAAATGTTATTTACTGCTTTCCTAATTAGTTCCTTTCACCCTTAAACTCCTAGTAATGTGGAATGAGTACGATTTGATTACGAGCATTTAAGTGTGACTACTTGGTAACCTAGTGGCGTACCTAGGATCTGTGCTTGGTAATCCCAGTGGTAGTCGTGCACGAAGTTCAATATGTGTATGGATAATCAAGGAACGGCTACTCATCGCACTTAGGCTAGATTAGATTTTCTTACCCTTTCTCTCCTAGCTTAGCTTGGTTAATATTATCTTCCATTGCCTCAGGAGTAGCATTTAGATTAGGAAACACATCATACACCTCACTCTGGACTAAACCATACGTGACAAATATAATACTAGTCCAGGTGGGAAGACAGTGAATTACGACCTAATGTTAACGATCTAGGTTCCACAACTAGTCCGTCTGTGGAGTTCGACTGGATCACATATGAAAATGCTTGTATTCGTATGGTTGAGTGTAGGGGTATCTCGCCACTCATCATATGCTAAGTTTATTAGTGGATAAAAACTGAGTCATGTGAGGAGGAGAACCACTATCAACATCATTACCAAGGCCATCACCATTGGGGTCTAGAAACAATAAAAATATGCAATTATGCCATAAATGCAATCATTAAAATATAAAATAACCATAAACTAATAAAACTTTTGCCCATGCGATGAACCCATGTAGAGGAGATAATATATTAACAAAAATTTAACTAACAGAAATCCCCACTTAACCCTCTATCAAGAAGCAAACCTTTAATGTATTCTAGGAAACTTTCCATCACAAGTCAATACATAGCCCACCTATTCATTATTGAAAGCTCATGTTTTTGAAGAATCTACTATGCAAATGTCTATATGTAATGCAGCTCATGAGTAGATTAACATGCATTTAATGTCATATGTTCAATCCTGAAATGTTATATTGAAATATATAAGCACTATTAAAAGAAATTGCTTAAATTGAAATGTTGTCCAAAGAAATTGTTTAAATTGAAATGTTGTCCAATAGATCCTTGGGAATTACACGTAGATGTAAGAGAACTTCAGCTCAATCTTGAAATTTTAATCATAATCAGTCTGCATATCATCGTCATGGTGCATTTACCTGATCACTATTAGTCAACCCGTTATGGTAGCCCGAAAGAGTGTATGTTGGTAGATGCTAGGCTTATTTTATCTTGCAAATTCATTATGTGGGCGATGTTTCAATAGGAGAGTGATTCCAAAACAGTGTATCGAAGAAATAAAATCCGACACTATGAGCTGTCAAAACGAAAAGAAAATTAAAAATTATGGTTCATTCCTTTAATTTGCCGACAGATTTGAGAGCGTTTGCTGGACAAGTTTCCTCTGGTTTTACTCTGCCTACCTTAGCCATGCCAGGAAGAAGAAGAAGAAACCAAGCTTTGGTTACTAGAATCGACAGACCCAGAACTCTCATCTTTCATTCTTGTTCTGCATGTGTCCCAATTGTGGGTTCCGTGATTCCATTCTGCTGCTGCAGCCTCTGAGAACCCATTATTTACAGTGCAGTTAACAGTAGCCTTCTCAAGTCTAAGTCTTTTGCTCTCGATGACTTTTGCCTCCAAATTTCCCAGGTTTTGGGAAGTCTTCCATGAACCTTATGCTCTGAAAATTCCCATAATCTTGATGCCTCTGCTGCTGCTGCTTCTGAAAGAACTGGGGATTCGGCAAGGGTGATTTTGTTTCCATCCTTTGGCAACCAACGATCACTTCGTGTATCACATCCCCAAGAAGCAGTTGCAGGATGATGATTTGCTGTGTTTTGTTGCGTCTGCAGTGCTCCTCCTCCTGCAGTGGTATACGTTTCTTGCTGATTTTGATCACGGTGACCTGTATTTTCTGCTACGGTTGACTGCTGCTGCCATGGATGGGGAGCACCATTTTCCCTGTATCTTGCTACTCCATGATTATTGCTCAAAGTTCCTCCTTTTAAATGAAGCTGTTGCAAAGAGCTTGAATAATTTGAGATTCTCTCCAAAAGAGTCCAGTTAATTCCCTTGAAGAGGGTAATTCTATTTAAGTTATCCTATTTTTAAAAGAATGCCAAATACAAGATATTTGACCAGTTAGGAGGATGGAACATTTCGAATCAACCCTCTTTCAATAGGGTGTTAGTTTCATCACTTCCACATCATAAGGAAGGAATCATGGTTGGCGTCCCTACATAAATACAATTTGACATCTGGTGCTTCGTTGCTGCAAGAGCTCACAGCAATTTCCAAGGAGTTCAGCTGCGGTGGCATAACTGAGAATGGAGCCGAGATACTTGGCCTTACGTATATCTTCCCAGTGAACGCCAAAGCCTGTTTAAGCTCTTCAGTCTGGCGTTCTCCATTCACAAATGCTGCTCTTCAATAGTTCGTTTCAGCCAGAACTGCTTGGCCACCGCAGTTTGTGTTGATCGGATTTCTCATAGCTTCTCTCATCGCCAGATTTTCAAGCTTCAGCTTCTCATTTTTTCACTTGAGATTGTATTCTCGCCCTTTTCGTTTTGAGGCTTCGTTTGGGTTCTTCGATTCTGAAACCAGAACTTGATCAGGGCCAGGCCCAATTGCTTGCTCAACATCTGCCGCTGCTTCTCGTCTGGATGCAGACACTCCTTGAACAGCGCTTCCATTTCCTGAATCTACTGCGGTGTGTGGTGTGTGACGATGGTAACACTTCTTGCGCTGCGGCTGACTGTCGTCCTGATCGTCAGCGAATCCATAGCCGTCCATGTTGTCACTCCCAGACCTGCTCTCGTACACATGAAGCTTTAAACGGTAACCTTTCTGCTGAAACCTTCAATAAATGTGAATGAAACAGGACAAAAACTCTTACTTTGACTAAACCACCGAACACCTCTGTCATTTTTAGCAAAATGGTTAAATAAAAAGCAAGAGCAGTTGCTAATAATAAGCTGTGTCCTCTTTTTTTTTTCCCAACTTTCTACACCGCAATTTGCCATTGCCTTTACGCAAACTTCCAAGATCTGTATCTATACGCACTAATTTTCTACCTATGGATCTGTATGCGCTATTTTTCACCCATCCAGATAAATTCACTTTTAGATCCTTCAGTTTGGCACATGGTAACCAATAATAGGCCTATCAACGACAACAATAGAACTCAAAGGAGATGACAAGAAGATGGAGAGGGGAGAGAAGAGGGGAGAGGGTGTAGCCAGCAACACCCTCTACAAAGAGAGAGAGGACAACCAATAACCACAAACAATAGGTAACAACAGCAGTAACAGGTAAAGTAAATGGATCAAAGCACCAGCAGAAGCAGCAAGTGGTCTCCTCTCAACGAGGGAGGGAGGGTACCACCCGCTGTCAGAGACAGGCCGGGGCACCCACGCTACTGTTTACGAGGTAGAGTGCGGCGTCGTCGCGGGCGAGGACGTAGCCATAAAATGCGTAAATCTGGACGAGGCGGCCACGACGCTGGAGCGTGTGTACTGTTCCTTCGCGGGGTCCCAATCGCCGTCGCTGTGGGTTGTCATGCCACTCAGCCTCTTCCACCTCCATTACCGTAGAATCATCATCATTATCAACAACAACACCACGACCTTCAAGGCATTTACAAAGTTTTCAAAACGGCTTGGACGCTCCAAGGACGCAGCGTTCGAAGCAGCGTCCCTTGAAGATCGGAACTTCGTGAAAATATAGAAATGCCAGACCTGACAATGAATTTTATTCCCCAAACCTAAATTTTGCAGGGAAGCACATATTCTGAAAATGCTGTCGAAAGCGAATTGATTCAGCACGCCGAGCCGTCCCATGCACAAATACATGGCAAATGCTTATCGAAACTGACTGCACTCCCTGTTATGAAACATGCCGAGTTTCTGCCAGTACTGAGTTTTTTTGCTGGCTAAGTAACTCACAACTCATCAGAAATCTATATATTTTGAAAGGGTCGGAAGGGTAAAAATTTAAATTTTTATGAACTCTTTTTACTGTTCTGCAAGTTTGCAGAGTTTGCCGAGTAACTTGCCAAGTCTCAGATTATTTTAACGAAAATGAATCACTCGCACAGTCTGAGTTTCATAACGCTAACTGCACTATCCCAGCCCTCTTTCTGCTCTTCCACGAAATTTACTGATACAATTTGTCTCACTATTTCTGCAATATTAGATCCAAGCATGTTATGTATCGGCTGTAGCAGAGGGTCCTCTTTGAAATCAGAAGCTCTTGTAGACAATGGATATATTATTCCATTGCATGTGTTTAGTAGAATTGTTAATAACTTGAGCATTTTTGAATTTGAGTTCATTTCTTTGGAATGCTAAGTTGACCTGTAACACTTTGCTCTACCGCACTTTGCAGGTAGGGTAATGTTTAGGATACTACTAATACCACAACACCACAACGGAAGTATGATAAACTAAAAATTAATGATGTACAAAAATATGTTATATTAAGGAAGGTCAAACAACACAAAAATTCATGGCAAACCAAAAAGTAAACATACATTTTGATTTATAAAATTGCATGTCTCTACATAAATAAAAAGTCTGCATTACTATTTTAAGATACAAAAACACATAAATATCATCATCATATATATAAGAGTACAGAGAGTTTCATACAAATGTAAATAGTTTATAATACAAAAACACATAAACACCATCATCATATATATAAGAATATAGAGAGTTTCATACAAATGTAAATAGTTCATACTAGTGCATATGAAAATATACATTAACCAATCTCTAAAGATTTTTCCCTCTACTTTCTCTCTTAGTCGCATCTGTGCTCCTGCATCCTCCACCTTTAACTAAATATAGTTAATATAAAATTGAGTGGGAAGCCTTTTCACTTGCCCTCCTAAATGATCAACAAGTGTTGCATTGGAAGAGAGGAGTGGGGTACAAGGCAACCTACATTAACTGTTAGTCTTGCACATACTTAAAGTAACACATGTACACACACCATATCACACATAACATTGACATAATCATTATCAAAGAGAATAGATGGCAATCATCCAATCACAGATAAAACCACTATCCGACATAATCTATCATATATTTTTTATAACCCATCACATGCATTTCTACTGTCATGCCTATGTCATCATACCTACTCCATATTGTTAAACAACCCATGACCCACATAATCATAATCTAGTTATAATATATATTATCACCACCATGACTCACAAATCATTACTATTATACACGCAGCTCATGTGGTCACTAGCATATCCACACTTAGTGTATCATGTGAAATGTTGCCATGAGCACTCATAAATAGCTATTGCTTGCAGGTCTTTTATTAATCTTTTATTTATTCAATTGGTGTTAGGGTTTTTCAACTTGTAACCCACAACCACTAGTCTTCTAGAGGATTGGCTATAGGAACGAACACACCTATGCCATATACCAACCGTAGAAATGAACACACCTATGCTCTTCCACTCTTAGGATGAGGCCTGAGATAGGAGTCTCATTGATGCATCACAATGAGGGTCAATCCACAACTACCTCTAGAGTGCCTCATCAGCAATCGATCCATACGCTAATGCTAGCACTAGCCACAAATGATTGTTACAAGTGTCATTCCGAAGGCATGTACAAGTCTAGGCTAGCTTAAGCCAATACATGCAACAAGCACAACATATCCAAATCAAACATAAAATGACCACATATATCCACACCTAACAGTCACATTCATTCCATGAAATAATATTGCTATTCAACAAAACAAAATTTTGTGCCACAACCATATTTCTTAAACTATATGCAATTNCTGCTATTCAACAAAACAAAATTTTGTGCCACAACCATATTTCTTAAACTATATGCAATTCCAAATAAATGACCACTATAATAACCCCCAAAATGATATATACCTAAAAATAAAACCAATTCCATGATTAGAAAGTACTTCTCAAGATGATCCCAACAATACTAATTTCACCTAAATTGGATTCATAAAAATAAAGTTATGCATGTGATGAGTGGCTAGGTACCCCTACGCCCAACCATACGAATACAAGCGTTCACGCACAATTCGGTCGAACTCCGTGGACAGGCTAGTTGTGGTAGCTAAATAGTTACACATTGATTGCAGTTCACTATCTTCCCACCTGGACTAGTATTTGCTTTGTCATGTATGGTTTAGTCCAGAGTGAGGCGTATGATGTGATCCTAAACTAATGCTATTCCTAGAGACAATGGAAGATAATATTAATTAAACTAATGAGCAATAGGAAATGAGGTCTAAACTAACCTAAGTGCGATGAGCATCGGTTCCTTAATCATCCATACACATTTTGGACCCCATGCACGACCACTACTGGGATTACCAAGCACAGATCCTAGGTACGCTTCTAGGTTACCAAGTAGTCATACTTAAATCCTCGTGATTAATTTGTACTCATTCGACATTTAACAATAGGAATAGTAAATGATGGTAAAGAAATATTAACTAAGAAAATAATAAATAACAATCAATAATAATAACAATTAACAATAATGATTAAACAATTAAAACTAAGTGAATGCTGCAATGATGAAGTAATCTCAATCTTTATTTTCGATCATGTGCACGTCCAAGTATGTTACACTCGAATAAAGGTGTCGTACAATTACAAGCATCACACTACGGGCATGCACTGCATATTTATTAATAAACAATTAAAAACAAAATGAAAGAGTCTATCTACAAATGATAAAAGGATGCCTAAATGAGGCAGAGGACGCTCTTATTTATAGGCTGGGATAGGTGGTTGCGTAAACAGGGCACCGTCATGCTATATCGCATATGCGATATTGCAACCCATGAGATATCGCGGGTGTGTTAACGTGGGTGCATTAATGTGGGTGCGTTAACGCAGCCGTTAGCAATTTCATGACTCATGAGCATGTTTAAACTTTGATTACTAAAATAATAATTAATTATATTTAATTACAACTAGTGATGATTGAACTCCCAAAAACTCCGATGCCATAATAGACCCTTGAAAATAATGTTCTAACCATGCTAGTCTTATTAACATCACATATCATATTCCACAAATCCACACCATACCATACATTGCATATTTATTAATAAACAATTTACAACCAAAATCGTAAAATTTTGGAAAATATGCAAAATGACATGTCCAAGTTCAATTTCTTAACTATCTACCTCACATACCCATATCGCCTAATCATATACACTAATCTAACACAAAAATACATGGAAAAGGTAAAGCCAATCCACCAATTAAAATTGTTACGGTAGAAAGTTTGAACCAAGCATAAAATCCTTAAAAATCTAGCAAGACTTTGTTTTACTTCAACCAAGTTTTGCATCTATGTAGATATGATCACCATAATTCCAAATCCAAGGTTAGAGGAAGAAGAAACCATCCACAAAGCTCAAAATTCCAAAAAAGAAAGGATGAAAATAGAAGAAAGAAGGAAAGAAAATTGATGAGAGCAGGTTACTCTAGTAGTTATTCTAACTAGTAGAGCAGTTACTCTAGCGGTTTATTTTAATTATTAGAGTAGTTTATTCTAATTATTAGAGCAGTTACTCTAGAAGTTTATTCTAATTATTAAAGTAGTTACTCTAGCGGTTTATTCTAATTATTAGAGTAGTTTCTCCCAAGCCTATAAATACAGTGCCCAAGCGCACAATTGGAAAAGAACTCTTTTAGCAGTTAAGTAGCGAAACTCTTGTAGTCTATTTGAAAGTTAGAGTATTTTCCAAGTGCTCACAACAATAGGTCTAAGTGTGGATGGATCTTTATTCGAGCATTGTGTACATGAGCACACCTTGTGTATGGCAATAAAGATGAGCTCTTTGATTCATCATTGTAGCACTTGAGATTTTTTTTCTTACGCATTTATTTTATTTTATTTTCTTATGTATTTATTTTATTTTATTTTATTTTATGCACTTTACATTTATTTTATTAGCGTAGCAATTCATTTTAATCAATTAAGCAAAATGTTAAATTACACTCAGTACGATCACTTCAAGCATGCATGTAACACTTGGTAACCCAGTAATGATTAGCATTTAGTAATCCCAATAGTGTTGCACTGGTTCAGGATGTGTACAACAAGTGAGAGAGAATGCTGGTGTTAGGAATAGTTAGAACTTAGTTAATGAGTAGTTAAGATTAATTAGTCACTTAGTTATCTCTCTTTTCCTTTATTAGCATAGGACATAGAAACATAAAAGATATAAAAATCATATGCCTCGAGCTTACTTAACCATAGAATTATGACATATAGGTAAACTTGGGAAGACAACGATTAACCAACCTATCCTTGTTCTAGAAGGGCGCATAAGCACTTAGTCCTTAGAATTCGACTAGATCGTGTGTGAAATGCTCATATTCGTATGGTTGAGCGTAGGGGTACCTCACTGCTCATCATTGGCACTGTTGCCAGGCACTTAGTTGTTTGTGTGCTAACTAGAACTTAGGAAATCATTCACATCGTTAGAAAAAATACTTAGGGTTGATTTAGAATATAATAAACAAAAGTACATTGCACACTGAACAGACAAGTATGTCTCCTTCTTCATAAGAAAGTGACTCATTGCCTAGGTCTGAAATAGGAAACAATCAGTGGCATAATACACATGATATTGATCTGCCAGTCCCTCAACAAGTTTGAGTGGTATATATTCATCCCAATGAGTATATATTATACTTCACCTTTATCCTCCATCAAGGTGAAAAATTGCATTGGCGAGACTTAGAAGGTAACATAGTGTTACCTCCTGATCGTTCAATCTCGAGCATGCTTCTTCATGCTCTCACACAAATTGGCATGTCACATTTACATGTAGAATATGGTGTGCAAGACCATGACTCGAAAGAATACCATCCCATAGAGGCACAACAACAAAGGGACTTGTAATAGGAGAGACAACATAAGTCTTTGAAGGGTAAGTGGTCCTAGGATGCCCCACATGTCTTAAGTGAAAATGAGGGTGGTGAACCTACCTTAGGTAGTCGGCCACACAATGATGTTCCTCCCCTTGACTTTGGCCAACGGTTTGTGTATTAGAACCTTCATTCCACTATTCATAACCTAGGTTCTGATACCCATGGGCACAAAGGGTCTGAAAAAGGAACACAAACTCATGATAAAGGTGGACTATCTGATCGCAATCATGATCAGGGTTGAGACCATAGAAGAGAAGGTAGTAGACATCGTCATGGTGACGGTTCTCCTTCTTATTTACCTTCATCATTTCCTTCACCCTCTCCTTTAATATCCAGATGTGGTCATAAAGAAAAAGATCATGGGGATAAAGGTAGGAAAAGTGGAAGTCATAGATGAAACAACCAAGAAAGGGGTTGAGGGCACTCTAGAGAGTCACGACATAGAAGAAGGGAGAGTAGGAAACAACGTAGGCATCATAGACACCATGGACAAGACAATCATGATGAACCCTTACTCGCTACTCAAAGTATGTTAGACATAACTAAGGCTATTAGAATTCTAATAAGGCACTAGAAATATATTAGGATCAAGAGATTACATATGAACAATATCCCAAGATTTGAAGAGGAATACAATGCAGATCCTCGGAATCATTTACAAGCATTCCATGACACGTGTGCCTTACAAAACATAGAGAATGAATGGAAAAAACTTAAGTTATTCCCGAAGACACTAGTTAAAGAAGCGGAAAGCTGGTACTGGTCCTTAGAACTAGAATCTATTCATAGATGGAGTACTATCTGAGCTTAGGTCCCATCAAGGAGGACATGAACCCTTGGATGCTACCATTGGTTGATACTATGCATTGTTACATCATTGTCCTAGCTATAGTTATTTGCAATAGGATCAATTATGCCATCTCGTGGATGGGCTTATGCATGAAATAAGAAAAACTATTGGGACTTATGCCTAAGGGAGACTATCTGAGCTTAGGTCCCATCAAATTCAAAGACTATTGTAGAAAGTTGCTAAGGAAGAAGGTGAGCTATGGAAGAGAGAAAGTGTGAAAGAGTATAACCAAGATCTTTCCCTTTGGAAGAGGGAAGTAAGATTTTGTGAGGATGAAGAAGAGTCACCACTCAAAGAGTTGGTGAATAGGAAAAATTTGCCTATCCAAAAGATGACATCAGAAGTTTCGGCAAAGGTAGATCAAATGTGGGATTCCCTAGACAATACATTTCAAACTATTCTTAAAATAGTAGAGGAGTCTAGAGAGAAAGGTAGTGAAAAAAGAAAAAAGAAAGAGGTTGAACATGCAGGTAGAAAGGGTAAGGGAAAAGTTGCCATCATTGAAGAGGTTGTGGATTCGAAAATAGACAATGATAGTGGATTTGAGATATGTCAATATGACCATCCTATGGGATGTTTCCTTATAATCTCACATCTGTAGTTGTCTAGGGTGTATGCACTCAACCCACAATTAAACAAAAGGCAAACACCCTAAAGGTTGCCTTATCCTCAAGGTAACCCAAGGTAGTTCCACCAACCCTTAACATATTATCCCAGTGGAACTGCACCACAACTGATTAAGAAATATCAACAATGGTAGCACCCACAATCATAGGGAATGCCACCACTAAGGCAACCGTATCCTTACCGACAACCTGACCTATATGGATATTACGTGCGGTAGCCAATCTTCCCACGTGACTCTACTGGTCATGTGACTTCTCAACCTCACTACTAAGCCCACGAGTATTATGGGAATCCTTCCTCTAAAGGTGATATTTCACAATCATATCATCCTTCTCATCTAGCTACATCTCTTCCTCCAATAGCTCCACTACCACCTGCTCCTGTGATGCAAGGTGAAATCCCTACCCACTTGCAGCAACGTAACACCACGAGGGCTGTTAACTCTCAACCTACTATTGGTCCCAAAAACCACATGAAAAAAAGACCTTTCATTAGAACCAACAATCCAACCAAGCCTTTACAATCACAAGTGGCTAATTCCTTAGACGTCTCATTATCAATCAAAACTTTGAAGCCCCTTTCAACCCAATCACCGTACTCAATGCATACGGTCATGCTAACACATGTCGTCACCGATTGGATCAAAGTTGGTGATCTTTCTAGGAAATTCTCTAATCCTGGGAGTCCTCTAATATGCTTAAAAATTGTTGAAAATAAACTATGCAAGGCTCTTTTTGATTCAGGTTCCATCACTATCCCACTAGGACTAGTGGAGGACATCATCACCACTATTTTTGGGTGGTCATACCTAGCTAATTTCCTAGTGATTTAGGTGAACAATAGTAAGGGGGACTTCCAAATCATAATGGTAAGAGCATGGATAAGAACCATTGACACATGTCTAGGAATCCATGATCTTTCCCTAGAAATATCAAAGAAAAATACATTTAGAAAGATCGAGAAGAAGAAAGTTCCATCCATTGCATATAGTGAAACAAGGTGCAATTGCGTGTAGAGGTCATGCTTTGTGCAAAGTTTAGCATTATCTGCATGCAATCAGTGTGCACAAGTAATTAACATAAAAAAATTCCTGTATGCAGCATCCACAGAATAGGAAGATACCTAGTGGTTCACAGCTAAGGGTTTGACTTGTGCTTATATTGATAGAATAGATGCATTAGAGCAAGTCCACTGCCAAATTCCAAGTCTTAACCTTGAAAATATCAACTAGGGGAAGTTGGAAATCCCTATGAAATTTAAGAAGGATCCCCTCAAGCTTAAACCATTGCTCACCAGCATGGAATACACGTTCCTTAAAAATGGAAAATCGGTAATTATTAACACTACGCTTGCTTCCATACAGAAAAAAGAACTACTAAAGGTAATAAATAAATGGTCAAAATAATTTTCTTGGCCATATCTTGAATTAACTGGAATAGATCCTAGGATATGCCAACATAGAATTTACACTAACCCATCCATGAAGCCTTGAAGACAACTGCAGAGGTGATTGAACCCTAAGCTGAAGCAAGTAGTTAAGGAAGAAATCGAACAACTACTCAAGGCTGGGTTCACATACCTTATTGCTGATAGTGAATGGGTTAGCTCCTTAGTTATTGTGCCTAAAAAGGGAGGCAAATGGAGGGTGTGCATAGATTTTAGGCTATTAAATATGACAACATTCAAAGATCACCTCCCATTGCCATTTGTTGACCAAATCTTAAACACCATAGTAGGGCATCACTATTATAGTTTTCTGGATGGATATAGCAGATATAACCAAATAAAAATAGTCCTAAAAGACCAAGCCAAGACTACATTCACTAGTCTTGGGGGAATGTTTGCATACAAACAGATGTTGTTTGGCTTATGCAATTCCCTTGCAACATTTCAATGACTAGTTCTAAGCATATTCCAATAGTAGATAGGGAATGGCATGGAGGTCTTTATGGATGAATTCTCCACTTATGGAGCAAACTTTGATCAAGCCTTAGATTAGTTGGAGCAAGTGTTAAAAAGATGTGTAGAAACCAATTTGAGGCTCAATTGGAAAAAAATCAATTTGATGGTTCAAGAAGGCATAGTACTAGGGCATGAAATCTCACACACAGGGATAGAGGTAGACCCTGAGAAAATCAAAATTATCCAAGGAATTACTCGTCAACCAAAAACTATCAAAGATATTTGGTCATTCCTTGGACATACTAGCTACTATACGAGATTTATTGAGAAATTTTTAAAGGTTTCTAAATCATTGGTGAAATTGATGAAAAAGGACGTACCTTTTGAGTGGACCAGGGAATGTGAATTAGCTTTCCAAACTCTAAAATAGAGGCTAGTAGAAACACCAATTCTACAAGCTCCTAACTAGTGCAAACCATTCCATATCATGACTAATGCATCCAACTATGCTTTAGGAGCTATACTTACATAGTTAGATGACTAGAAGCATCCTTATAATATCCACTATGCAAGTAGAAGTATCACTGGTGCATAACTTAACTACACTACCACAGAGAAAGAATTAATGGTTGTAGTATTTTCACTAGAAAAGTTTAGACACTATGTATTGGGATATAAAGTATATATACATATAGATCATAGTGCAATCTGATTCCTCATGAATAAGCCAATGGTAAGCCATCGTATCATACGATGGCTTGTAATCGATTTAATGATGATTGATTGTAAGGGCACTAAGAATGTAGTTGCTAATGATTTCTCTTGGCTGCAATGGGATAATAAAGAGGATGAGTATCCAATTTCTGATCATTTCCCTGATGAATTCCTCTTTGCTAGTGTAGTGAATAATCAATCACCCATGGAGACAAACTAGTATAGTAGCATTCTTACCTATCTCCTCACCCAACAAACACCATAAGAGTTAAACCTTAAGAAGAAATAATAGTTTCTTCATTGAGCCAAGTACTTTATGGAGATCAATGGGTAACTTTACAAATTTTATCTCGATGGCTTGGTTCAATTGTGTGTTTTTGATATAGATCAACTACGAGTTCTCCAAGATGCTCATGAGGGTCCTTATGGGGGTCATTACGCTAGGAGATGAATGACCATCAAGATCCTACTTGCAGGATATTATTGGCCTACATTATTTTGGGACACCCATTATTTCGTCCAATCTTGTGAGCACTATCAATGTGATGGGGGAATGACTACTAGAATGGAGGGCCCACAATAATGGATTCAATCGTTAGAACCCTTCGATATTTGGGGAATTGATTTTATGGGGCCGATTACACCAATGTCCAATGGAAAATATTATATTACTATTGCTATTGATTACCTAACAAAATGGGCAGAAGTAGCTTCTATTAATGATTGTACAACATATATAGCTGCATGTTTCTTCAACAACAAATCATAAACAGGTTTGGTGTGTCATGTGCACTTATTTTAGACAATGGTACACACTTCACATGTGCAAATTTTCAAAAATTAATGCAATGCTTAGGGGTTGAGCATAAATTGACTACACCATACCACTACCAAGCAAACGATCAAGTAGAAGACACCAAAAAGGAGATTACGAAGATATTGATAAGAACTGTTAGCAAGTTTAGGAGAGACTGGAGTGCTAAACTAAACGATGCTCTTTGGGCATACCACTCCACATGGAAACTCACTACGGGCTACTTTCCCTATGAGTTAGTGTATGATAAATTACCAACACTTCACATTCAAATTGAGCTTCATACACTATCCATGGCATGTGACCTCAACCTTGACCTTGATCTAGCACAGAAACAATAGTTAGTAATGCTTAACTTACTAGATGAAAATTGACTAGCTGCCCTATCATCTAACGAGTTACACAAGGCATTCAATAAACAACATCATGACCTAAGGATTAGGAAAGTTAAATATCATTCAGGAGATAAGGTTCTCTACTAGAATCCCACACATGTGCCACAATGTACTAAATTTTAAACACTATGGAAAGGACCTTATATTATTTATGCAACTTTTTATTTAGGGGCCATGACAATATACAAACCTAAGAGCCTAGACAAGAAAATGTTGGTTAATGTATAACAAACCAAACCTTTCCATGAGCTTAGGATAGCCAGTACACATGCTACCTCTGTTGATGGATAACCTTGCTCACTATTTCGAATCTCCTCCTTCCAACTTAGTTGTGGGGGAGATGGCCACCTATGCTAACCGTTCTAGGCCCTTAGTTATTTTTGAATATTTTTTTACATAATTTTTATTTTACACATTCTTTCAAATTTTCTTATTTTTGTTTTACACCATTGTTCATGTTTCTACTATTTCTTTGTTTGCTTGGTTTACTTTTACTCGTCACCCAATAAGTGCTCATGATGGTGGATTGAATTATATCATATTAATTGCTAATGTTTGGTTTTTATCCTTGAATTATGATGCTGATATTAATGTATGGTTCTTTTGGTAAAACAGGCAATGAGTCCACACTGTCCACTCATCCATACAACTTTATGGTCTCCTTTGGCTTGGAACTGTATAGTCCTTTTTTTCTAAGTAAACTTATTAATGAATTGGTGGTTGGGTATTTTTCAAAACAAGGAATGACTTAAAGGATAAGAAGGGTGTGACTTCAAGGGGATTTGATGCATTTATAATGGCCATTCTCTTAGGTGCTTGGATGCTTTTTCTTGGATTTTCTGTGATTTTGACAATGTTCAAAAATTAGGAAACTGAGTCAATAAAAAAAAGTCTTTGCATGGTGTGGTTCACACGCAAAAAAAAAGAAAAAAAAAGAGAAAAAAAGTGAGAATTGAAAGCACACCCCTTGGACATAATAAAGAAATATGGGCTACAAGCACTAGTTATGGAACTAGAAAGACTTGTTACCCATGCTTGAAGGTTTGCTCTAACTAAGGCCCTTTCTCACTTCCTACTTCTCCATCTCGCTCTCCTCAAAATGGTGCTGACTCTTTGTCGAAGCATTCTTGTTGCTTCAAGTGGATGGATTGGTCAAGTGTGTTGATGTGAGGTCATTGGATGTGGTTTGTTTGAGTCTGGATTTGGGATGAGTTCCACTCAGTCATGTTAACCATGAAATACACAAGGGATTTTACGCAACCTTGTTCTTCATCTTTCTTCCCGTTTTCCACCTCATTATTGATTTTATCATTAGTCTATTTCTGGGTTGATGCATTGTTTTTCTTTTGTGAATTCTTATGGGTAAGTTTTTAACTCTTGTTTCCAAATGACATTCCTAGAGGCTACGAACTCTTTGGTTTGTGGGTTTGTCAGGGCATAAAAGGCATGAGCCTACTTTGGGAAGGACCCACTAGCATTCCTTTTTGGTGAAATTGTTATGTTCTTTTCCTTAAACATTTCTTGAAATCAATCATCTCTTGTTTCATCCTCATCCATGACATCCATTTTATTGGTGTTGCCATTGATATTTTTCATATTTCTTGTTTCTCATGTTTTTCCATCTTATAGGAATTAAAGGTTTGCTCTTAGTCATGGGGGCCCTAGCAAATTTTTTTTAATTTTCTCTATTTTACTATTTTCCTAACCCCTACACCTTGGGTAGTCACTAGTGATAAATCTACGAACTAGTTTTTGCCATAATCACAACTCAGCCAATGTGCTTCATATCGAGGCAAGGTATCAATTACATTGTGGTTTATCTATCCTTGCTCATTTCTAACTATGTTGTATGTGCAGATGGTGATTATACAAACAATGGACTGGGCTTGAAGGAAACACTCAAGATGGACTAGAACTAGAGCATTTACAAAAGGAGCAAGTCTGGTGGTGTGGCTATGGATAAGCAACAGAAGGCACAATCTTAGCATTGGCAGAAACACACTTCATTTTCTTTCTCTCTCTTTCTATACAAGCTACCAAATAAAGGATTGGATGTCATTTATGTACAAGTGTTCACCACAATGGTCATGAACACTAATGTTGTAATATGCTTATTGATCCGTTCACTGGGCATGTTGAGTTTGTCATCCCATTCCACCATCAATTATCAATTAGTTAATAATCCCATACCTTTCCAATATTTTGTAAGGAACTTGAGGTTACTATAGTAGTTATTATAACTATTAGAGTAGTTACTCTAGCGGTTTATTCTAATTATTAGAGCAGTTACTCTAGTGGTTTATTCTAGTTATTAGAGTAGTTACTCTAGTGGTTTATTCTAATTATTAGAGTAGTTGCTCCCAAGCCTATAAATACAGTGCCCAAGCACACAATTGGAAAAGAAGTCTTTTAGCAGTCAAGTAGCAAAACTCTCATAGTCTGTTTAAAAGTTAGAGTATTTTTGAAATGCCCACAATAGGAGGTCTAAGTGTGGATGGATCTTTATTTGAGCATTGTGTACCTGAGCACACCTTGTGTACGACAATAAAGACGAGCTCTTTGATTCATCTTTGTACCACTTGAGATTTATTTTCTTATGAATTTATTTTATTTTATTTTCTTATGCATTTATTTTATTTTATGCACTTTACATTTATGTTATTAGTGTAGCAATTCATTTTGATCAATTAAGAAAATTGTTAAATTACATTCAGTATGATCACTTCGAGCATGCATGTAACACTTGGTAACCCAGTAACGATTAGTGTTTGGTAATCCTAGTAGTGTTGCACTAGTTCAGGATGTATACGACAAGTGAGAACAAATGCTGGTGTTAGGATTAGTTTGAACTTAGTTAATGAGTAGTTAAGATAAATTATTCACTTAGTTATTTCTCTTCTCCCTTATTAGCACAGGACATAAAAATATAAAAGATATAAAAATCATATGCCTCAAGCTTACTTAACCATACAATCATGACATATAGGTAAGCTTGGGAAGACAACGATCAACCAATCCATCCTTGTTCCACAAGGGTGGATAAGCACTTAGTCCTTGGAATTCGACTAGAGCATGTGTGAAACACTCGTATTCATATGGTTGAGCGTAGGGGTACCTTGTTGCTCATCAAAAATCGATGAAGAACAACCTTCAACTTCTTGTTTGTATTTTTTGGAACATAAATAAACAAAATCCAATTTTTAGGGGTTTTCTTCTTTTAAACAAAAGAAAATAAAGGTTTATGCCTTATGCATAAATGCTACTTTTTTTCCATTGTGTTTTTTTTTAAGTTATGCACATCACATGCAGAGCCCAATTCATTTCTATATATTTTTGAAAAGAGATAAACTCAATTTAAAAAAAAACATTAATTTTCATAAGTTTATATTTTTTTCCTCCATAACTAATTCCATGAACTTCATAACAAACACACCAGAACTCCAAATCAAAATCTATTTGAACCTATGAGATCCATATTAGATGCACTACATAGTGACATGCTACAACCTTATCCAAAAATCACACAACATATAGCTATAATTCAAATGCATAAATATTGAAATTACCTGTAAGACATCAATGTATACCAAATGGATGCTCTTATACCCCAATCCAAATTCCCTATCAACAACATCACCTATCTAACACATCACACAAGTATAGTGTACATAATCATGTTAGTTAAAGATTGAAATACATCATAATCATAATATATAAAGTGCAATTACAATAAGCTAAGTCATCTGTAATAACCCACTGAGACAACACATAAATTGTAATTGTACAACCATACCTAATGTGTTTAGAAGGGATGTAACCTGATCTATGTGGTTACATATGATATTCTTTTTGGAAAGGATGTTGTTATAGTAGTGGATGCTGAAAAATATTTTCTCATCCATAAAGATTTATTATATTCTTCATTCACGCATTTTATAAAAGACAACTCAACTATTCCATAAAAATTACTTCTCTTTAATTCAAGAAGTCTAACTAGGCCTCATTATGTTCGTGTGAACACTTTAAAACTATATGTGAAATCTGCATATTAATTTTCTCTTTGAGGTCATCTAAGGATGTTGGAGTGGGTGAATTTTTTTTCAAAATTGAAGTCCCTACTTGAATTCTACGTCAATACTAGGTATCATTTAATTCAATTTCTCCATGTTAATGTTAATGATACATTAGTGTAGAAAATGTACCCTTAATATAAATTAATAATAAAGCCTACCTCTCAGTAAGTATTATAGTTGGATCGTAAAAATAACCAAGTAATAACAAAAAAAATCACATGCAACATGAACAAATGGTCAAAATAAGAAATATTAGCTACAAAAATTTGTGTATTTATTGTGACTCCCTATTGAGATCATGCCTATTTGGTTTGAATGATTGTTTGAAGCAAAAGTAGCTTACTAGCAAGGACTTCCTTTACCTTGGCTTGATTCTAGACAATGATCATTTTACCATTTCTTCCTTTGAATCATCTAAAATCATTTGGTCTAGTTTAATTAATTTTCATATCCATGGACTTATGCTTTGATTTCTGATGAAACATATAACAACCTCATTGCAAATTCTCTTAATAATGTCATAGATCAATGTAATAATTTCACCAACCTTTGGTATGATGAGATGGATTCCATTAACATGTATAGTATTCATGCTTCTTAATGTCATAAGAATTATGTCAAACGTCCATGCTAGGGTTCTACTTATCTCATTATTTGGTATGACACATGCATAGAAAATAATCTTGTTGCCTATATATATCAAAAAAATGTTCAAGAGGCTTTGCATGCAAAGTTAACAAGTTTCTTCCTAGATGGTTATAGCCTTTGCAATATGAATATTAATGGTAAGTGGAACCAGAGTTATTCTCCTGATGATATGATTCCCATCTATTAGAAACTCATGCAAAACAAATATAAAATTTTGATATATAATGATAATACTAATAGCAACATGTTGGTAACTTCAACTAGGGCATTATTGAAGCTTCTTAATTTGACTATTGTAGATTGTTGGAATGCATGGATGAGTGATAATGAGTTTGAAGGCTACATGTTAGGCTATGATGGATGGACATTTGTAAATATAAGAAGGGCTAGTCATGATATGCCTTTCAACCATCAAGGATGTTTGACTTGTTACAATAGTACTTAGCTATCTAGCAAAATTAAACACAACATAGAATAAGTTAGCATAACCAAATAATTTATATTTGAAGCAAAGCTGAAATTTTTTCTAATTTGCTTAATTATTTTCTTGATTATGTGATGTAATAAGGATACTTTCTAATGTTATAAAGATAACTTTATCTGGATATTTTTTAAAAAAAGAAAAAATAAAAACTTTGATACTATTTCAACCTTGTTGGACTTAGTTGATTTGATTTTACTAGGCTTTAAACTTGTTTCTCTCTAATTGTACTTTGTTTGTTACCTTGTTTTACTTTGTTCCTACCTCATTTTACCTTCATTAGCCTTGGTTAACTTGTAGTACCTTGTATGCCCTCACTTTACATTGTTCTACCCCATATAGCCTTAATTTACAATGTTTTAGATCTTAATTTGTCTTACATTGTTTCGTTATTACAGTATTTTTTGCACTATTTTAACATTGTTTAACAAATTTATCATGTAGATGCCACTTGATGTGCTTATGTTGACATGCAGGATTGAGCTAGGAAGATGAGTAAGCAATTTGACTTAGCCTTTAAGCCTAAGTAGACCCTTCTTGTAACTTGTTTGACCAAGTTGACCTACAAATGCTTAGACTGAGAGCCAAAAAGCCTTTGGCCATATAGCCTTAATGCTTTGGAGTGTCCTAACTACCATTGACATTGAAGCCAAAAACATCAAAGAGGGTTCTCTGATCAAATTCCCTATTTTCTTCCATAATGATGAGGAGAAAACTCATGAAACCAAGTTTCTCACTAAACCTAGCTTACTCAAGACATCATCAAATCCTTACATGGAAACATGAAAGCCTTTTCATGACCTTGATTATATCTAACATTTGTGGATCATTGAACTTAGAATTAGGGGGGAGAGGAATGAATAA
Source organism: Gnetum montanum (assembly GCA_015680685.1). Taxonomy (NCBI): domain Eukaryota; kingdom Viridiplantae; phylum Streptophyta; class Gnetopsida; order Gnetales; family Gnetaceae; genus Gnetum; species Gnetum montanum. The sequence goes on from MNCI01031477.1 coordinate 103,723, forward strand.
GTTCTCCAAATAAAAACTTAAACAAACAAAGAAAACACACAAAATTACATGGTTTTCCAACTTGGGTACTTCACACTTGAAGGGTAGATTGCAAGCACACCTTTGGACTTTGTTGCCTTTAAAATGTGGTTAAAGGATCTACAACCTATATAGTTATTGTACTAACCTAAATTATCAGTGTAAGGCTAGAAGGAAATAGACACCGAAATATTATTGGGCAGGCATCACTGACTCTGCCTTTGATCGAGGGAAAGCTGGAAAAGTAAATGAAGGCAAAGTGCATTGGATGGTCTGCATGCAAATCAACCAAGGACTTCCCTGAGCATAAGCTATGGCTAGTGCTGGGGTATCGTAAACGGTGTAAACGGAATGCAAACAACGACAAAAATTGTAAACAGAGCATACTGAATTATAAATAAAGCATAAATAGAACCATATTGTAAACAAAGCATAAATAGAACTAAACAATGTAAATGAAAGGCAATGAACTGTATTGTATTGTTTAATAAAAAAAGTATGCATTGGTTGAAGTGTAGCTGCACATGTGGATGGCAGGTCAAGCACTAAGCCCCAGGATGATGTCTGAAGTGATGTGATCAATGTGAGAAATGCTTTGATGCCAACAGTTAGGTGTATCGAGCACCCAAGGATTGCAGGTTCTACACTTTCTCAGAATTTCCAATGTCTTCCATTCTGCCTCCCCTGATTTATGTGAATTGATAGGGTATTTATAGGGTTGGGCCGGGCTCCAGCATAGAATTCCTGAATGGAATCAACAGCTGGGATATGAAAGAAAAGTGGATCTAGTGACATGTATCCAATGGACAGTTGTGCTCAGGTTGGATGTGTGTCGACAAGCTACATTCTTGACCAGGTACATCGCTTTTTACAATTTATGGGTTATTCAAGCCCATGAAAGTACATTTAATTTAGACTATGAGGGCCTGACTATCCCAAAAATAAAGATTTACATTGAAATGTACAATGGAAATTCGACCTGTCTTGCTTGAAACTTCTTTGTCCCTAATTTTTTCTAAAATTTTCTGGAAGTTGCTGATGCTGAGAATTTTCTGTGGATGAATTGTGTTTAAGTGGATGAATAGTGTTTACGCTGTAAATAGTGTTCACGTGGATGAATAGTGTTTACGTAAATGAATAGTGTTCACATAGATGAATAGTGTTTACATGGATGAATAGTGTTTACGCGATGAATAGTGTTTACGCCGTGACTAGTATTTACACTGTGAATAGTGTTTACGCTATGAATAGTGGTTACGTTGTGAATAGTGGTCATGCTGATCCTTACGCTGTGCAATGTAAGAAAATGTAGCGCCAGTGTAATCAACTGAAAATACCTCATTTAAGGCCCAAATTTTGAGTTTTTGGAGGCTTGGAGCTGCTGGGGACCTTGGTGAAGGTCATGGGGGGTCCTTGTGCTTGATTTTGGCCTATTTTGACTCAGTTTCGGGGCTCAAAAAGTTGGTGACAATGATCCTTACGCTGTGCAATGTAAGCATAGTGTACTTAGTCAAAATTGCACCTTTTGACCTTGAAACTGATGATTCTTGACACCGACACTTGTCATCGTGATCTGTGGGCCCCAGGGGGACCTTGCTTGCTCCATGGTGGGTTGCTTGAAGCTATTTCAAAGGCTCTGAATTTGTCTAGAAGTGTTGCTAAAATTTTTGTGGTGTTTCATTGGCCCCTCTTTGTTGACGCTTGGAGGAATCCACCTGAGAGGCATCGACAAAGAAGTGAAAAACACCATGAACAACAAAGCATCAAACATTAACCGTCAGCCATTGGTTGGATGTCATCACATCATTTTTAAAAGTACATGGGATTGGGATTGGGGGAATGTAGTTAAAGATGCAAGGGGATTGGTTGTAACTAGATGAAGCCAGGAGTTGGTAGAGGGTGAAAATTGCTGTTGGAATTTGTGGGAGAGGAATGCTCTCTCGTGAACAAGTTATGTCATTGGTATTTGTCAACAGCCAAGTTTTTAGCAGACTCGAAATGAAGAGATAGGAGGTGCGTTCGTTGGAGAAACGGGACTCTTAAAGAGTGTTTACGAGGCCCGTTGTGAACAACCAAAGCCACACGATGATGTGCAACGTGGTCTTTTTGAGACATAAGTGTAATTATTTTTTTCAAGACAATTACCTTCTCACCTAGGGCTTGTATGAGAATGGCCAATAGTCTTTTGTTTATGATGTCAACGGGGCCAATAGTCTTTTTCTATGCATTTTTCTCTTTAACCCTTTTGTGCTTTTTATTTTGTTGTTTTTTTCTTTTCTTTTGTTTTTGCTTTATTTTGTGTTTTCCTTTTTCATCATTTTTTTCTCGGTCTTTTTGAAAGAGCTTTCTTTTTGTACCATGCTGTTTTTGAGCACTTGCATTTTGAATCATGCATTGTGTACTATGTTTTGCATTGTGACTGCTTAGGAAGTTACAGTGTGAAACAGTGTATCAAGAGTGTTGAGATGAGTGGAATGCATCTGGGGGTATAACTGAGTAGGATAATTGGGACATGATGGGGGAAATAGGGGATGTATCAGGAGTCGCGAATGTACTTATGAACAGATTGATTAACCCAGTTACTTGCGTTAGGAAGAATGTGATACCTTGTCGTCACGATGAAGTGCATCTATGTATGAATGCCTTAGGAGTGTCATCCTACAAACACAACTCCAAGAAGACAAGAAAAACCACAAATGAAATAGTTAGCTAAACACTTTAAATAAGGAGATGGAGTCACCATGTGCAATTTTCAAAGCAGACAGAATCATGAACAGCATTAGCCTCATTAAGGCCCATGAGACAAATTGTGCAGCAAGTCTTTGTGAAACATGAACAACTAATTGTAGTAACACATCTTTTTAAGTTTTTCCTGGTCGTCAATGATGTCACCAATTTATAGTCTTAGCGGACTGTTGTGCATTAGTTTCATGTCATAACCCCTTGGATGATGCTAGTTTAGTGTCGTAGCGGACGGTGCATTGCTAGTTTATAGTCATAGCGGACTGTGAAGAGGAAAACTAGTTTATAGTCTTAGTTGACTCTGGATGCTAGTTTCATGTCATGGCAGATGGATGTAGCAGTTTAGTGTCATATCAAACAGAGCTCTATGGTGTCCATTTTATGTCATGATCTAGGACTACTCTGTGGTATCAATTTTAAGTCATGATGCCAGGACTATTCTGTGGTATCATTTTTATTTCATGATGCCAGGACTATTCTGTGATATCAGTTTTAAGTCATGATACAGGACTACTTTGTGGTATCAATTTTAAGTCATGATGCCAGGACTACTCTGTGGTATCAATTATAAGTCATGATGCCAGGACTATTCTGTGGTATTAGTTTTAAGTCATGATGCCAGGACTATTCTGTGGTATTAGTTTTAAGTCATGATGCTAGGACTACTCTGTGGTATCAGTTTTAAGTCATGATGCCATGACTATTCTATGGTATCAATTTTAAGTCATGATGCTAGGACTATTCTATGGTATCAATTTTAAGTCATGATGCCAAGACTACTCTGTGGTATCAGTTTTAAGTCATGATGCCAGAACTATGACGTACCTAAAGTTTGTCAGACATAGTACGTTTTCAAGTACATGTGGTTTGTAGGATTGGCGAACTCGTTTCCGTCCATGTCAGGAAGTTTGAATGTTCCATTTTTATATGCCTTGGTGACTAGATAAGACCCTTCCCAGTTGGTTGAGAATTTATTTGAATGTTCTTGGGCAGCCTTAAGGACTAGATCTCCTTCTTTGATCAGGCGTTTATGAAGATCGTGCTTGTGCCTTTGCCTCTGTTGTTTTTGGTACCATTCAATTTGATCAAGTGTTCATACATGTTTCTCCTCTACCGAGTCAAGGTTGGCGATGCGTAGTTCATTGTTTTGAATTTCATCGAGGAGATTGGAGAGAGTTATCCACAATGAGGGAACCTGCAATTCTAAAGGTAAAATAGCTTCAGATCTGTATACAAGACTATATGGAGTTTTACCTGTAGAGGTTCAATGTGTCATTCTATAAGCCCATAATGCATAGAATAATTACTCATGCCATCGTTTCTTACTCTAATTCAGCATCTTTTTGAGCACCATGATGATAGTTTTATTTTTAGCTTCTGCTTGACCATTGCTCTATGGGTATTAGGATGATGAGAATGCGTGTTTAATGCCTAGACTTTCACAAAATCTTTTGGTATTTGCGCTGCTAAATTGTGGCCCATTGTCGGTAACGATGGTCATTGGAATACCAAAACGAGTCATGATATTTTCCATTATGAAGGTGCAAATGTGTTTTGATGTGGTCTTTCTAAGAGGAATAGCTTCCACCCACTTTGTGAAATATTTAGTTCCAGTGATAATGAAGCTATGGCCTATTGAAGATGATAGCGTTATTGGTCCAATTAAGTCTAAATCCCATTTTTGGAATGGCCATGTGATTTGTACGATATGCAATTCGTTGGGTGGTACATGTATTAGATTACCATGCTTTTGGCAAATGTCACATGTTCTGACCTTGGAGACACAATCTTATTCCATGTGTGGCCAGTAGTAACCTAAGCACCTAATCTTTGTTGCCATTGCTTTAGGTCCTATGTGTCCTCCACAAAGTCCTTCGTGGATTTGTTCTACGATCGTTTGACCATCAGTACTACTAACGCACATTAGCAGAATACCTTCATATGATTTACGACACAAGGTGTCTCCTATTAATGTGTATTAGCGGGAACGTTTTCGTATGGCATCCTTTTGAGAATTTGTCAAGTGTTGTGGAGGTTCACCTCTTAGAAGATACCCTTTTACGTCATCATACCATTCTATTGTATGTGTTGTACTAATAGATGCTATAGGTGCTTCATTTACAGTGTTAATTATAGGTTCGGCGCAACTGGTTATAGAACTAGGTAATGCATGGAACATTTCAGGTGTCATATTTAAGGCTAGTGTGGCAAGTGCATCAGCGACAGTGTTTTTTCTTCTAGGGACGTGTTTTATATCCACTTCTACTAGTTGCCTCACTAGATGTTTAGTCAAATCACAATACAGTTGCAAATGGAGAGATCTTCATGCATAGATTTCAATGACTTTATTAATAACTAATTGCGAATCACCACGAACTACAAGGCGTGAGATTCCCGAAGTTAACGCTACTTGAAGTCCTCTAAGAAGACCTTTGTATTCTGTTATGTTATTGGTGCAACAAAAGTTTAAGCGGTAGGCAAAAGGTTGGATTTCTCTAGAGGGATATATTAAAATGGCTGTAGCACTTCCTCCTCGAGATGTTGAAGCTCCATCGAAGTAGAGGATTGCCTAGTAGTTATCAGGTACAGTGTCTACACTGTTAACATTTTCATATAGTAATTCGAGGTTTATCATTGCTTGATCATGCGTCGGCGAGATGATTAGTTGCGTGACTATTGCTTGACCTTTTGTGGAAGATTGAGTGACATAGTGCAGGTCAAACTTTGTGATCATTGCTTTCCACCTAGTTAACCTACTTGACTCATAGATGTTATTAGTGATGGCACGGAGAACATTATCCTTGGAAATGATGTAAACCTGATTACGGAAGAGATAATGCCGCCATTTCTTCAAAGAGAAGATGAGGACGAGGCATGATTTTTCTACATCATTATATCATTTTTCATGGGCTATTAAAGCATGACTTAGATAATATACAAGGATTTCAGTTCCATATTGATGTTTTTGACAAAGCATGGATGCGATGGAGGAACCGAAAGTTGCAAGACAGATGTAGAAAGGTTTGTCACTTTGTGGAGGATAAACAGATGGTAGTTGAGTCAACTCTTGTTTTATGTTCTTGAATGCTTCTTGGCATTGTTGAGTCCATTGGAAATGTACATTCTTTCATAATAGATGTTACATAGGACTCAACTTATTGGTCAGCCTTTCGATGAAGAGTCTAATGAATTGGAGTCTACCTTGGAGGCCCTGTAGTTTGGTAAGGTTTCTCGTTGGTTGCATATTAGTTATCACTTTAACCTTATCAGGGTCTACCTGTGTCCCTATTTTGGAAACTAGGAAACCAAGCATTTTTCCTGTTTTAACACCAAAGACACACTTTTTTGGGTTGAGCCTAAGGTCATATTTAAGAAAACATTTAAGCACTAAGTCTAGATCTTTTTCATGTTATTTAGTTATTTTAGACTTGACCACTATATCATCAACATAATCATTGAGAAAATTAAGCACGTAGTCACTAAATATGTATGTCATTGCTCGCTGATATGTAGCACCTACATTTTTAAGGACAAATGGCATCATCGTATAAAAAAATGTCCCCCAAGGTGTCATAAAAGTTGTCCTAAGTTGATGCTCTGGATTAATTCTTATTTGATTATAGCCTGAAAATCTGTCCATAAAGGATAACAGTGCATGCCCAGTAGTCGTGTCTATAAGTTGATCAATACTAGGTAACGGAAAGTCATCCTTTATAGTGGCTATGTTGAGGTCACGAAAGTCAATGCATATGCATATACTACCATTCTTCTTGGCGACTACAACAATGTTTGATACCCAATCGGAATAGTCGACGATTCGGATGAAACCAGCTTGGTAGAGCTTTGTGATCTCAGCATGGACTGCTAATGCCACTTCGGGTCTAACTTTTCATGCTTTTTGCTTTACTGGTTTAATTTTTTCATCAAGAATAATGTTATGTTGGATGATCTGGGGATCTAGTCCTGGCATGTCTGTGTATGACCATGCGAACATTTTTATGTTGCCTTTTAAAACTTGAGTGATGTCACCTGCGAGTTGTGGATCTAGTAGGGTACTTAATTTCAAGGTTCTAACTTCATCATTGACTGTGGTAATGGGGATTTCAACCAGAGGATATTTAGTGATATTGTTAGCTTCTAGATCTAGAGTTTTAGCTACGTTTTTAGGCCAGTCTGACGTTTCTTGAGTGGTGGCTATCAAATTGGTATAGGTGGATGGATTTAGATCCAAATATTCTGGGCGGATCGCTCTTTCTACATCTCCGTATGGTCTGTTGAGAGACAATATTGAGAGGGTGTTGTTGGTGGCCATGATGCTCGCTCTTGCTAATTAAAATAGGAGTGAAATAAGAGATACTCCCTCAGTACGAGAGTTACAAAGTGTAAACGAACATAGGATAACTATGCTAGTGGAATGTATAAAGATTGATGTAATGGCCTGAATTTAATTGTGGTATAAAATGGTTGCATTCTTTCGTCATCTTGATGTTTTGTGTAAATATTTTTGTTATTTCTCATTTTTTTCATTTTTTTTATTTTCCAGAGTATATGTATGCAACTAAATATAACATAAATTTATAAAGTGTAAAGCAAGATGTAAGGTATATACTTGGAAAAGAAATCAATGACTGTGCAAGAATATAAATTGTAACTTGTAACCTGTAAGCAAAAATTCAATGTAAGATGACGAGAGTTTGTAAATCTATAATTTGTTGGCTCTAGTTTAAAGCCATTTCGGGCTTGGTACATTAGTTTAAAGTCTTCATGGATTGTTGCATTTTCTGTTAAAGAAAGGATTACCAGTTTTATGCCATGGTGGAATAAAGTTAGTAATTTTTTCAAGAAGTTTTAAATGGAATCGGCCATTTCTGACCATGGCTAGTTTAATGTCATTGCGGAAGTTTGTTGGCAGTTTTAACGTCATATTGGATGTGTCGTAGTTTAACGTCATTTTGGATAGTTTGTAGTTTAACGCCATTTCAGAAATTTCGTAGTTTAACATCATTTCAGACATTTCATCTCACTCAGTCTAGTCGTTGAGTTGCCTCTTGATCTTTTCTAGCTTAACGTGTGGGGCTAGGCATATGGGTATGATTTTATATTCACCTTACCCTTCATCGGTGATGTCAAAGGGTAGTTCTGACCAAGAGACATCAGTAGGAATGGCTCCTATGTCTGCGTCCTCTTGTGTTTCTTCAGTGCTAGTTGGATTGTGAGTCAATGTTGGGTTCACATTTTGATGTACATTAATGGTTTCTTGTTTAGGCTTAATGAACTCAATTTCTGACCCTTGACCTACCTCAAGGTATGAGGAAGTGATCAATGCTGTTGTATTCCCATGTATGATGATCTCACCACCCTCATAAGGTAGGTGGATCTCGTGATGGATTGGTGAAGATACAACTTTAAGTTGAGCTAGCCAAGGATGTCCTAGGATCATATTGAACCCTGACATTTCATCAACCATTATGAATTCAGCTGATGTAGGGAATTGGTCTCCGGCTATGAAATCTAAGGTAACCATGCCTTTCACCCCCACATGGGAACCATTGAAGGATCTCAAGAAAGAGGTTTTCATAGGCTGTATTTTTTCAGTGAGTCCCAATTTTTTGATGATGGAAAAAGGTATTACATTTGTTGCCGCACCATCATTGACATGCAACCTACATATTTTGAAATGATCAACCTATATTGTTATGAACATAGAGGCCATGCTGATTTCCCCTATTTTCTCATCTAGCTTAATGTCTTTAACATGGAACTCTAGGGATGTGATCTTCGATTCCTAAAGTTTTTGGGATAATACTACATAATTGGATGGTTCATTTGTAGGAAGATCCTCACTAACAGGAATTGAAGTTAGCATCCGTACAAGAGCCTCTTGATGTACTGGTGAAGTCATTACTAGGTCATACAAACTTAAAGAAGTATTCTTTTGTTTTAAGGCTTGTGTGACCTGGGTCAACGCATTTGCTAGGTCTTTATCATTTGGGATATTCTTATCCATAGAGATTTGGTCCATTTGACCTAGCATTCATATTTCTTGAGGAGGGGTTTTTACGTTAGTAGCTGAGGATGCTGGGTTTGGGATATGACTCGCGACATCATCTTTATTTTGGTGACTTGTACTAGGCTCATTAAAGGATTGACTCATGGGAATGGTGCTTAGCAGTGTAGGATTTGGCCGTCCTAATTCATGTCCATGGTTTTCTCTCTCCATGCTCTCTTTTTTTTCTCTTTCTAGGTGCTCTCTTATTAGCCTATCGGCAAGACATAATCACAAAGGTCATTGAGAAGTGGAGACGGGTTGTGTGCCAAGGTGTTTTGGCATCTGGATCACAAAGGGAATGGGTCGATTTTTAGATGGTATGTTTGTTGTGGCAATTGAAGGAGGTATGCGGATGAGGAATGGTCTTTGTGACATGGGAGACGTGCGGACGATGAAAGGGGCTTGAGGAGATGTTGGGGTAGGTGTGTTTTCTGAAGGCCTTTGAATCACAAAAGGTCTTTGTGGAACATCTTTTTTGTTTTCCACATGGATAGTATTAATCACATATGGTACATCATTGGTGTTGAGAGGATCCTTGTAAACCCTCATGGATTGGTTCTGAGGTCTTATTGGGTTTACCTCATTGAATACTACTTCGCCCCTATCAATCATGCATTGTATGTCTTGTTTTAACATAAAGAAGTAATCAGTTCCATGGTCGGGTTGTTGGTGATACTCGCAAAACCTATCCAACCTAAAGCCTTTTGGAATGGGAGGTTCGTTGGCTGTTGCTAAGGCTGAATTTTTGGCCAATTCGCAAAAGAGATCATGTCTTTGCGAGGCTGCAGGAGACGTTTGTTTGTGTTGAATTAGCCTAGCCTTTAGAAGTTTTTCAAGTAGTTGTGAAGGCTTCATGGGAAATGGTGTGTATTGAGTAGGGTCTTTCCTTTCAAAGGTATGGGCATGACCTATGTTGTTGTTTCTATTTGAAGAATTTTTAGGTGTAGGAGTGGATGTAGTTCTTTCATAGTTTTTTGGGACAACGGGTTGTTTTCCCTTTTGTCCTATGCGACTAGGTCGGGGTGTTTCAACCACTGCTGCTACCATTGTTTTGGAGTTATCTTTCCTTGTGTGTTGGCTCCTAAAGGTTGAGTAGGCTAGGTNAGTTGTTTTCCCTTTTGTCCTATGCGACTAGGTCGGGGTGTTTCAACCACTGCTGCTACCATTTTTTTGGAATTATCTTTCCTTGTGTGTTGGCTCCTAAAGGTTGAGTAGGCTGGGTCATTACTTGTTTGTGTAGCCTCTTCTATTTCTTTAATTTGTACAAATGCTTGACTCAAAGTACAGGGTTTTAGATAATAAAGCTTTGATTTAATGAAGTCATTTGTGGCTACCTTAAGGATGGTAAGAAAGTATGTGTTAGGAATAGGTTCGTGAAGTTCATTCAGGGCGACGCTCCATATTTGGATAAACTTCTATGCTGGCTCTAAAGGTGCTTGTCTAATTTGGATCAAGCTATCTAATGTGGCTTTAGGTTTCAGATTGTATTTGAAACAGGTGACAAAATGATGTAACAAATCCTCTAGAGAAGATATAGAGCTACGAGGTAAGGCTCAGTACCATTCTAAGGCTCTTCCTACTAAGGACATAGCAAATATATGCAGAATTACATGGGGCCATGCCTGAAGTAAAAGACTTTCAGTTTGGAATGTCACTAGGTGGGCATATGGGTCTCCCTCTCCTTTGTACTTGGTCAACTGAGGTAATTAGACTCCTTTTGGCAAGGTTAAGGGTGGAACTAAGGGGTCAATCAGGTCATCTTGATAGAAATATAGTACTTTGACTTCCTCATTGTTCAAAGTTTTAAGGCATTTTAATTCCTCTGCCAAGGAGTGCACCATTGTTTGTCTGTCTGCCCATTCTTGGGAGGTAGGAAGACTGGTGGTTTGGGTTGATGGTAATTGATAATGACTCGATTATGACATCATTTATGGAAAAAGAGGTTGTTGGATTATTTTTTGTTGTGGCGGGACAACATTTGGGGCTGAGATTATCGGATGTGATACAATATAATGAGTAGACGAGTTTTGCTAAACAGCTGGTGTGACCCACTACCCAGTCATAGGCTGTGAAGTGATAGTTGGTGTTTGTTGGATTTTCACTTAAGGTACATAATGGATGGACATGGAAGTAGGTATGACCGATGACATTCCAATCACTTGAGGTTGAGAAGTCATTCTTGCATTACTCTGTTGGGATTGTGTTTGCAATGGTATGACAGAAGTAGATGCGTTAGTTTGAATGTTGGACTTGGGGAAGATGGGAATGACTACTTCTTGTAAGGAAGATGGTGGTGGAAATATTGTTTCTTCTAGGAATGTTTGAAATAGTGGGTTTGTATGGGCATTGGGGCTAATGGTATGGTATGATTCTCCATGTTCAGATTGGGCTGCAAAATCATCTTCCTCATCTTGAGGCTCTATTGGCGGTAGCTGGAAGGCTTGACTTCTAGCCATAAGAAGCTGGGATATAAGTCTATGATGGTGTTTAGAGAGTGGGATTATGTCAAATGCTGAAGGGATGAACTCATGACCTCCCTCGTGGATAAGTTCATAGTCTCATTTTGCTTCCCTTTTCATATGGTCAATAGGTAGGTTGGCTTGGATTTTGACAAATATGAAGTTGTACTGTTCAGGTGTAAGAGTGGCATAGGTAGGGTCTTTGCCCTGTATCCTAAGCGACTGGTGTGTAGGGCCTTGAGGGTTTACTGGTTCAATGATAGTTATGGATTCCGTAGCAGTTACAAGGTTCAAAGTTTTGGCCCCAAAGTCAACGATTGGTAGTGTTATTGGGTTGATTTGGAAGGATTCCATGGAAAACGTGAGTAGACTGGGCTAGATGAATAGAGTTGGATTGCAAGCAGTTGTAGTGTGACCATGACACAAACACTACATGACCAAACTAATCAAACCAAAGCATGACCAATGTCAACGTATGAATACTAAAAATTTGTCTAAGTGTCCAGCTTGTGAACACTAAAAATTTGTCTATGTGCGAATTACGGTGAATTCGACTTTGAAACGGATGCATTTTGTGTGTTTTTGTTGAAAAAAACAATGTAGCGGTACTGTAGCAGCGTAAGTTATAGGTGACGTGATCAACGTTTTGATTAAACAGAAAACAAGTCTAGCCCTCCTTCTAGCGCCAAAAACTGTACTAACCTAAATCGTCAGTGTAAGGCTGGAAGGAAACAGACACTAAAATATTATTGGGTAGGCACAGCTGACCCTGCCTTTGCCCAAGGGCAAGCTGGAAAAGTAAACAAAGGTAGAGTGCCTTGGATGGTCTGCATGCAAATCAACCAAGGACTTCCCTAAGCGTAAGCTATGAGTAGCATTGGGTTATCGTAAACGGTGTAAACGAAATGCAAACAATGATACAAAATGAAAACAGAGCGTATTGAATTATAAATAAAGCATCAATAGAGATATATTGTAAACAAAGCATAAATAGAACTAAACAATGTAAATGGAAGGAAATGAACTGTATTGTATTGTTTAATAAAAAAAGTATGCACCGGTCGAGGTGTAGCTGCATGTGTGGATGGCAGGTCAAGAACTAAGCCCTAGGATGATGTCTGAAGTGATGTGATGAATGTGAGAAATTCTTGGATGCCAATAGTTAGATGTGCCGAGTGTCCAAGGATTATAGGTTCTCCACTTTCTCAAAATTTCCAATGTCTCCCATTCTATCTCCCCTGATTCATGTGAATTGACAGGGTATTTATAGGGTTGGGTCGAGCTCTGGCACAAAATTCCAGAATGGAATCAATGGCTGGGATATAAAAGAAAAGCAGATCTAGTGACATGTATCCAATGGGAAGTTGTGCTCAGATTGGATGCGTGCTAGCGAGAGTTGGATGTGTGTCAGCAAGCTACATTCTTGACCAGGTACATCGCTTTTTACAATTTATGGGTTATTGAAGCCCATGAAAGTACATTTAATTTAGATTGTGAAGGCCTGACTATCCCACAAATAAATATTTATAATGAAATGTACAAGGGGAATTCGACCTGTCTTTCTTGAAACTTCTTTGTCCCTGACTTTTTCTGAAATTTTCTGAAAGTTGCTGATGTTGAGAATTTTCTACGGATGAATAGTCTTTACGTGGATGAATAGTGTTTATGCTGTTAATAGTTTTCACATGGATGAATAGTGTTCACATGGATGAATAGTATTTATGCGGATGAATAGTGTTTACGCTATGAATAATGTTTATGTTGTGAATAGTGGTCACGCTGATCCTTACGTTGTGCAGCATAAGAAAATGTAGCCCCAGCGCAATCAACTAAAAATACCTCATTTAAGGCTGAAATTTTGATTTTCTAGAGGCTTGGAGCTGCTGGGGACCTTGGTGAAGGTCATGGGGGATCCTTGTGCTTGATTTCGGCCTATTTTGACTGAGTTTCAGGGCTTCAAAAGTTGGTGACGCTGATCCTTACGCTGTGCAGTGTAAGCACAATGTACTTAGTCAAAATTGCACATTTTGACCTTGAAATTGATGATTCTTAACACTGACACTTGCCATCGTGATCTGTGGGCCCCAAGGGGACCTTGCTTGCTCCATGGTGGGTTACTTGAAGCCGTTTCAGAGGCTCTAAAGTTGTCTAGAAGTGTTGCTGAAATTTTTGTGGTGTTTCAGTTGTCATGCCCCACTTCGAAGTGTTGTAGCATAGCACAAATCACTCTACCTTGCAAGGTAATGTCAAGCTTGAAAGTGTAGTTTCAAGGCTTCCACAACCTTTAAAATCTTGAGCTCTAAACCAAGGTATTATACCATAGCATTAACAACTCAATCCCGTAGGATGTTGACAAGTTCAATCATATCAAACCTACAAGGTGACAAGAATAAGAATTACAAGGAATAATTGCAACTTAATTTTCTGATCCTTGCACAATTAGGTACAACACACTTTAAAAAGCCAAAATGCTTAGACAATGAGGAGCAACAGAGAATTCAATGATTCAAATGATTATAAAATCAATACAATAATGCTTGTACTTTTCTTAATGAGCATGAAGTATTCTTATAGTTGCTATGTTCTTTTTGAAATGCATGTAATAGCTAGCTAATCATCACTAATTATCATGGAAGACATCTTTTCTCCACCTAATACATCTTTCTAAATTGGCCTTCAAATCTAGGAAGACATCCTTGTTTCCTAAAAGACATATTTCTAAAGCCTCTACCTTGGAATACATCTTTGTCTTATGGAAGACTTCTTTTTAGACTTGCTTTGCAATATTAAAAGATGTCTTTGTGTCATGAAAGACATCTTTTTTTGAGAAAGACATCTTACTATGTCTAAAGTTGTTTTTTTCTAAATCCATTCCAAATCTACCAAGATGTCTGCTAACTCACATAGATGTCTTTCTTCACTTTTTCTTGCATGATAAATGCATCATTCCTTATTCACAACCTTGATCTTCTATATGTTTTAATGATGTCTACTTTACTTGTACCCAATCAGGTCCTTGTCCATGTTCTTTGAATGTTCGTTTGAAGACATGTGGATGACCTCCTCCTTTGAGCTCTAGAATAGTTTGTTCCTTGTCTTCTTTAGCTCACCTTGGTTACCCATTTACGTATTCATACAAAGACAATAACCATACAACCATACACAACTTTTTTCTCCATTTTACTTAATGTTTTGAGCACATCAAAAGGTTCACAACATGAACATGTTTGTTTTAGTATGGTTGGCTTTTATTCATAGGTTTGGATAGATGAATGGTGGCAACAAATCTTGTGACATAGAAAAATTAAGCCTATGTGACCTCTTGTCTCTTGTATTTTTCTTTTTGCACAAAAAATGTATTGAAAAACTTTGTAAAATCTATGAATCAAAATACAAATTTCCCATGTTCCACTATTTGTAATGTGTGGTGGCATGTATTTTGATTATTATCTCATGTGGCCTTATGCAATATCTTGTTATAATATGCATTATTTGGCTTGTTTTCTTATCCTCTTGGAGTTGTACTTTCAAGATCAAGCTTCAAGTCATCATGAAGGTATGACTTATCATAGTAGTAAGTTACCATGTGATCTCGATGCATGAAAATCAATTACCTTGTCCAACTATGCTAGGAATGCTTACCTTACATCACTTCCATTACCTCTCCTAAACCATGTTCTCATAGACAAAGTACATCCTTCCATATCCTAAATAATAATGCAAATCAATGTTTGACATTCATGCATCATGGCCATGTGACATACTTCCCTGCATGCTCCTCAGATCAAGTTTGTTAAATGTAATACATCTCATTCAACAAGAGAGAAAAGTGAAATCTCACATAATTCATCGATCAAGTACACTAAATGTAGCGCATCTCATTCAATGAGAAAATAAAATTTGGCTTTGGCACTAAAATCCAATGAAGGTTTCACTTCCAAGAGAAAATGAAAGAAGAAGAAAAAAAGAAAGGAGAGATAATGCTAAGAAAGAAAAGAGGTAAATGAAGCCTAATGTAAAATAAATGAAGCCAAGAAAGAAGGGGCCTAATAGCCAAAGAATCATAAGGATGGAGTGTTATTTATTCTAAAACATCATTGAATAAATTACACTTCAAACATGAAGCATGAAGAGCTTTAGCAAATTCACATGTCATAGCCATGCCATTGCTATGATGTTAACATTTGGAATTCTTTGTTAACCAAAATGATCATTCCTTATGTAACCATGCTCCTAGAGAAAGCATCTCATCCCAAACCCTTGACATATTTTCATGACCTTATTTCATCATCATGAGCACTCTTTGGTAGGATTTGATAGCTACTAAATCAATTGTGGAGAGAGAGCATTAGTGATAAACCTATAGCAATATTTCACATTCTTTGTTGATGTCTCTTGAGTCAATCCTCGAAATATGAACAAAGAAAGACCAATGAAACATTCTAAATAAATCCATATTATAACCCATGGACAATAGTTTGTATAATTTGATGGGAAAAATAAAGGTAGATATAATTACCTTATTTTTCCAAAGATGCTAGCATCATGACTTTATGGTATCAATACTATGCTAGTGTCTTGACTTTATGATATCAACATTGACACCAGCATCATGACTTTATGGTATCAACATTAACACTAGCATCATAACTTTATGGTACTAAGGCTATGCTAGCATCATGACTTTATGGTACTAATGTTGATGTTAGCATTATGGCCTTATGATACCAATGGTATGCTAGTGTTATGACTCTATGGTACCAATGTTGATGCTAGTGTCATGAATTTATGGCACCAATGCTATGCTAGTGTCATAACTCTATGGTACCAATGTTATGCTAGTATCCTAACTCTATGGTACCAATGCTATGCTAGCATCTTAACTCTATGGTATCAACGCTGACACTGGCATCATGACTCTATGGTATCAACATTGATGCTAGTATCACGACTTCATGGTATTGATTTTGATGCTGCATGCAAAGGTTTTCCAAGTACGATAGAAGGTGCTAGAAATGTATCAACAATCATGACAAAATTAACTAATGACTGGATAGAGACCCAAGGCTTATTTAAGCAATAATCTATTTCTTCATAAGGGTTTTTGGCTTTTTTGCATATACATGGGGCCTAAGACCTTCAAGTAGTGCAGACACCCAAGAGTCCATGATGACCATCACCATTGTTCCATAACATAGAGCACCAAAGACACCAAGAACTAATTTACAGTTGAATTAGGTAGTGCTATATCTATGAGAGAAGACTGTAAAAAACAATCCTACCTCCTACGTCAGAATCCAAATCCATTGTTTGAATTTCAAGTTGTAAAATTTCAAATCTATATTTTAAGAACTCATATTGTTATAGTATTTTAAAACATTTAATTATAAATTTTCCATTTCAATTTTGTTTAAAAAATATTTTCTCACTCATTTACATTTTGTTAATACTCAATAATAACATTCAAGTCCTCAAGAAATCTTCTAGACCCTTTGAGGCACTTGTAGATCCTTTTTAAGGCCCATGGATTTGCAAGTTGAACTATTTTTATGGGGATCTTTAGCCCTCCAACACCAAATTTTTCCATTGCTACAAAGAACAAGAAGTAAGATTAATGAGCATTACATGAAAGCTCAAACCTAATAAAATGATAAGTCTAAAAAGAGATAGAAATATGAGCATAATATAAAAGCAAGTGAGAAATGAAGTGATAAACATAATGAATCAAATCTATAAATTTTCTAGAAAAGGTAAATAAAGATATGAATCATAAAAAAGAATATAATATATAATAAATGATAATACAAAATAGAATTAGAAGCATTAAATCAAATAAAATAAGATCTAATTGAGGCATCTACCAAATATGATAAAAGGTATTAAAGAATAATGTAAGGAAATGCATCTAAACATATCACCTAATATATATAATTATCATCTAAACATGAGTCTATTGTTACACATCACCTAATATATATATATCTAATGTTCATATAATTATCAAGATATATAAGATCTATCATAACATAAATCCTATACAATAGCATGAATAATATAGTGTACTACCAATTAAAAGATAAATGATTGAATCTAGCATTTGACATATATAAAATCATCAAAACTAATACTAGGAAGAAAGAAAATCTACTCTATCATAGTCTAGCATGATATAGTGTCCAAGTACATAGAGGTCCATAATACATACATCAAGGATAATACTGAAAGTCATAATGATAATAAAGTCTAAGATAAAGATTAAATCTCATAATTCTAGAAAAACATAAATCATAAGCATATTGAAGATCCCCTATGAACAAGGTCCACCAACTCCACCACTAAATTTAAACCTAAAATTAGAGGAGGGATTAATATAAAACTAAGAAAGATTTGTTATCATCTTTCCTGATGGAATTAAAGACAAGGATTATGGATCATGGGTTGGTGCAAATTGGGTACTTTGACCTGCAATCATAATTGTCAACATGTAAATCACATACATAATAATCGTACATACATTCATCTCAAACCAAAATCACATATGTAGTAAATAATACCTTGCCACCATCACTAATCAATTAGGAAGATCATGCTCATGGAAGTTAATTATTAGTTTGTTAGTGGTGATACTCAAACCACTAATGATCTAATCTAGTGTTAGAGGTGTTACATCTCTCTAACACCACATCCCTAGACACCCATCTTTGTTGATATATCCTTTGATTTAAATCCTTTATGTGATTTTTAACTAGCCTATGCTTTGTGTTTAGTACCTCTATGCTTGGTGTAGTATGCTTGTGATGTATGATATTCTATGTTTATGATTGTGATTGAGCTATTTCTTTTGTAATTTAATTATAAGTATATTTATTATTTTAATTTATATTTTATTTTAAGCATATGTGCACTAATGCCTCTATTCGATTTT
>MNCI01031477.1:122461-161051 GCA_015680685.1 Gnetum montanum
TTTTTTCTTTTTCAATTATTTTGCATGTAGAACTATAGTTTTGTATAATTTTTTGCATTTTTTGATACTTGATATGATTTCAAATGATGATGATGTAGAAAAGAAAGTTTCTAAATATGTTGACATAGATCCGGAGACATCCTTGATAGCATGTTTTGATATGTTTTAATCCCATTCCAAGGTCATGAAGAAGTTCAATGATGTTATGATGCATCATATAAAAAATATTATAATATTGTAAAGAGATCCTACTTTTATTGGATAAATTTTATTTTTAAAATGACCACAAACACATAGCTTCTATGATTTTTTGACATGACTAAAAGTTTGAAACAATAATGATTACCTTTCACAAAATTTGTAACTAAGAATATCTCTTGAAGTAATGGTAAGATTCTTATTTCTTAAATTGTAAGACCTTGGTTTAATCCTAGGCACAACCACTTAAAAGAGGTTAGGCTTTCCTATATCTATAGCTCCTCCCAAGACCTTGCCTTGGCTAGATGAGCATTGAGCCTTTGGCTAGTGATACTTTTCATTAAGAACATCTCTTGGATCCTTATTTTGCTAGGAAAATTACTCTTAGTGAATATTTTGATTAATAGGCAAGCAATTCATTGGTAAATGATTCAATTAAGGTAAGAAAACCATTCATCTATTGCAACATATGAGACTTAGGGCTTATCAACATTAGAATTGGCATGTGTTGGTTATGTTTCCACATAAATCAAGACTTGGATTAGAATGTATATGCTTTTTTTAGTTGCTAATATTTTTATGTTGATTGAAGCCATCATGGATTTGTATAATGATGAGCCATTAGATAGTTTTTGATGAAGTTGACATGAAAGGCATTGATTGATTGGTTTTAAATGAACCCTAAGGTGTAACTGCATCTTTTTCTATTTATAGTAATGAAGTTCATGCTATTTTAGCCTTTAAACAATACAATAAGAAGGAAGAAGAAAATTGAAGACTTTGGATGTCTCATCCCAACCAAGTGATAGAAGGTAAGAATGTTTTTTGTTACTAACCATGGTACTAGTGATAAGAAACTATAAATAAGTCTTGTTGGCACATTTTGATTTTGGATTTCTAGAATAAAATCTAATTGTGCACAATGAGTACTCATCCCAACATTAACATATTAAAACTAAGAATGGATGCTAGCTTCCATGATTTGGGGCTTGGTTGATGATGGAATTTGATTTACTTTTGATCAGGTTATATTATTTATTGATAACTTAGTTAGGATTTAATGTTTATTTTTTTTTGGCTATTTTGGATGCAGTAACCCTTATGCATGAATTTCCAACTACGTGATGCTTGGTTTTGAAATCTATAAGAAAGTAGTTGTAGTTTATTTTCCTACTTAGTCTTTGGAATGAATTTTATTTTTTTTCCCCTCCTATGTAATATAGATATTTCTGATGATGAGATAAATGAAGAAGATGATGCTTAGATTAGAATTTTATATTATTATATTTGTTAAGTTGGTGGTAAATGTACTTTTTCTAAGTTGTAATATTTAGTTGGTATTTTCTATTATGTAATTTCCTTTAATTAATAATGTTATGTAGACTTTGCACTAGCCTATTTTGTGGTGCAAGCCTAATATTTATTTTAGTTACTTATATGAAAATTTTGGTTTAGTATTTAAAATTTTGATTTATAATTCTTAATAATAGTAGCCCAATGTCTTGATGTGATTTAGATATTTATTATATTTCTTTCATTATTTTTGGATTATTGGATTTTTGGATTGGGTAATAAGACATTGTGTTATCATTTTGTAGTGAATAACTTAAGCTTTGTATGTAATGAACTATTGAAAATGTAATTTTGTATTTAATTTTTAATAATTTATATTCTCTTTTACATTTATTTTATGGATGGTTGCTGCTATTTCTATTATATTTTCTTGACATTCTTGATTTTTATTAACTTAGGATTTATTTTTTGACTTAACATCTTTCTAGTTTAATTCTAGTTAATAGGGTATTACATTTTGGTATTACAGCTAAGTTTGATAAGTATTCTTGAATTTGTGGTGTTTGATGGATCTATAACTAGAAAAGATGAAAATTGTTTTAATGATGATAAGGTTTTCCATGTGTTTTGTTCTATTATTTGGATAGCAGAGTGCATAGTAGAAGCATGTTTATGTAATTGCTAATTATGTTTAGCTAAGTTGATAGTTAATGTTTTTATAAGTTATATTGGTTGATGGTATTTTAGATATTTTATTTATCTACTTAGGATGATGTGAAAGATTTTCTAATATGTTTATAACTAAGAAATGTCATGAATTTTTCCAAGAACTAGATATCTATGCCATTTCGTAACAAACATGTTTTACAGCCTACTAACCCTATGAACATTGATCTAGGTGGAAGCTCATTGTGATAATTATTTTGTGAGGAGTTAGGTCATTATGATAAATTTCTATGTTAATATCTTGGTGTATTTCAACTTAAGTATTTTACAACTTTTTCTAAGTTAACAAAGTTACTTACAACTATATAACCTTTTATGATTTGAGCTTTGATAATAATTCAACATTGATGAGTGATGAGGTACACCTACACTCAACCATATGAATACGAGCATTTCACGCACGATCTAGTTGAACTCTGGAGAGGGACTAGTTGTGGTATCTAGATAGTTACTCGTAGATCATAGTTCGTTGTCTCCCCACCTGGACTAGTATTAGCTTTGTCATGTATGGTTTAGTCTAGAGTGAGGTGTATGATGTGTTCCTACGCTAATGCTACTCCTAAGGATGATGGGAAATAATATCAAGTAAACTAGGAGAGAGAGAGAGAGAGAATCTAAACTAGCCTAAGTGCGATGAGCATCTGTTCCTTAATCATCTGTACACATCTTAGACTTTGTGCATGACTACCACTGGGATTACCAAGCACATGACCTAGGTACGCTACTGGGTTACCAAGTAATCAAACTTAAATGCTCATGATTAAGTTGTACTCATTCCATGTTACTAGGAGATAAGGGTAGAGAGATAATAACTAAGAAAGCAATAAATAACAATAACAATTAAATAATTAAGCTAAGTGGATGTTGCAATGATGAAGTAATCTCGATCTTTATTGCTGGTCATGTGCATGTCCAAGTACATCACACTTGAATAAGGATGCCATACAAATAAAATCATCACACTATGGGCATGTACTAGGAGAAAGGGTTAAGAGGAAAAACTGACAAAAAGTTCCTACCTTAGTACTAGAAACTACTCCCTCCTTTTACCAAATCTACTTACCTCTTATTTATAGATTAGAAGATAGGTTGCGATATCGCATACGTGATATCGTGTCTAGGCTATGATATTGCGTACATGATATTGCCTATGTGATATCATGGGTGAAATATCATGGCCAAAAATTCATGACTCATCATACCCCTACAACTGAATGAAAATTCGTCCTCAAGTTAAAGTGAGAACAAGCTCCATTGATTACACAATGGATAGGTATGGGATTATTGACTAACTATAATGGATTCATGCTGCAGTGTTGAATTAGAACAAAATTGAGAGATAAAACAAAGAATGCAAAATAAAATCCTATAACTATAAAATTGGGTGGAACTCATGTAGTTCCTGGTGGCAATGGCTCCTCCATGGGTGGTTTTCTCTTGTCTTGCACTCTAGGTCTTGGGATTTTATGGCGTCAAAGTATGGCCTAGAGTTTCTCCTCTTTAGTTCGGGGATCCTATGCTGTCCATGCTAATGTTATGATGTTTGATGGATTCGACACCTCCCATGGGCATAGTAGTTGCAAAAACATTTTATTTTCTTTGACATACCAACTCGCAAACACCCTTTGTTCCTCCTCGTAAGCTCTGGATTTGTCTCTATATTCTTGAACATATATGAGGCATTGAGCCAAGTTTGTTACAAAACCTTTCTATCCCTGGTAGCTTGCTTTAACCACCTCGAGTTTAGAATTTGCAACCTCCAATTTTTGCAATGTTTTCTTGTGTTCTACAAATTCTGTTTCATATTTGACATAGGTGGTGGCTACTTATTGCTCAAGCTCTATTCTCTAGTGTCCTACGATTAACATGGAAAGGTTGGCATATCATAGGTTTGCCAAATCCATGTACTCTGTAAGGTCCTAGATCTGTAGGTCCCGACTCTTAACTTCTGCTTGGTGGGAAAATGAGTATGTATCCAATATGTCCTACTAGTCAGTGTGATGAGCACTAAGAGCATTGATGTGGGCCTTGGCCATATGGATCTCCTTCTCGATGATTTGTTTATACATCCCCACTTGGTATCGGAAATTCTCCTTTAGTTTATCATGATGTTTAGCCTCATTCTACCACATGATTAATTCAATGGTATTCTTCTAACAGATGACATGTACCTCCTCCATTGAGAGGGTTCAATTTTCCCTCGCTAAATGGTTCATGTCCTAGTTGACCCTGATTAGTTGTTCTTGCAGCTGTTGAAAATGTTCATCAAGAACATTCTTTTGTTTCTCCACAAAGGTCAACTAAAGGTTGTTAGCAACAAGTTGTTTATTCTCCTCCTGTAAGGCATTGAGTGCCTTGGTGTATGCGTAAGTTTGTGCTTGTGCCATAGAGGCATCTCAAACAACCTTCTCTTTTTCTTCCACCACCCTTTTATTCTCTATCAATAGTTTAGTAAGTTTCTTGGTTCTGAAAGTGTCTAGCTAGTCTATGGGAATGAATTGAGAAGGATCCTACTATGTTGCTTGTAGGGTCATGAGCCTTTCTTGCAATCTTTTCACTTCTACTTCAACATGCTCAACCCTCATCTCCATTAAGACCAGCTTCCCTTTGGTGGAAACAAGGTCTAATTGTATTGCTATAACATCCTATGGGATGTCAAACAAGGACATCATTACCTGTCCTATTTGTAGCAATCGATCAAGTACATCCTGATGTTTTGTAGGAGTCATTAAGGTACTAGCTAGAGTTTGAGCATCCTGTGCTCCTATAAGATCTTCCAGTGGCACAACAGGCACATTGAATGATTCTTTAATATGATCTGTGACAACTTCTATGGCTCCTATTGCATCCTGGTGCTACATGACCACCACCGCGGCCCCTTCACCACTTTCAAACTACACCTGAAAGGATGTAGCATTCGTTGAAATTTTTTGTAACCAAGCAATCTCTCCTCCTTCTATCTGAATGGACACTTCACCCCATGCGTGATCCATAGAAATCATAAGCTATACAACATCATCAATGATGCGAAAGAGATTTGCGTCATCACGACTTCCCAAACTGACTATCTCAGCGATGGCCCTGAGATGGCTCATCAATGGTCTATAATCTTGTAGTGGTTTATCCTACTATCCCATGCTATGGATTGCTTCTTATTGTTGATTGGGTCCTATGCTTGAAAGTTGGCTGGGTCCTACAAGTTGAGTTACAGTTCGCCCTTCTATCTGTTCTTTTTTTTGTTCCAGCCCTAGCGTCTCACCAGTGATTTTCCTTGCAGCTGGTGGCTTTAGCAGTTTGACATTTGAAGAATTTTAGGCTTTTCAAAGAACATCATTGGTGTATCCTATGATACCAACACATCTACATAGCTTCTTGATAAGATAAGGGAAGGGCAATGCAAACTTCCCTGTCTTCCGTTCTTCAAACCCCCTCAAGATCCTCGTAAAATATAGATGAGGCAGGTTAGCATTAACCTTTCCCATCAACACTACACATCCTCTTTCCACATATGTTGAAATTATTTTTAAACCTTTTGTGGGGAAGATGTGATAAGTCCCTATTTTGAAATAAATTCTCTCTTCCGTCGTCAACTCCCCAAAGGTCTTATCTTCCTTGTCATACGTCCTGTCTAACCAAACTCGTTACACATCAGGGTCAGAGTAGGTAGACAACTAAGAAACCTTTGGACATTTATTCAAAAGGTTTAATACTTCTAAAATGGCTTGAACAGAGAAATCNCCATTTATTAAAAAGGTTTAATACTTCTAAAATGGCTTGAACAGAGAAATCAACAATCACACCAAAAATGTTAACTATGGTGCCTTGTTCTTTATTGTGCCAAAATTGGTACGTTTCCCCTAAGTACCAAGAACCACTTTTAGAGAGGGTAGGCCATAATGGGGACCCTTTGAGGTGATCCCTAACAGCCTCTGGAGAAAATTCTATGAAAGGTCCAAAGTTTAATTCCTCAATCACTTCAGTAAATATGGACCTTTCATGGATGGCCTGAACACAATCTTGGGGTAACATGAGATGTCGTCCTTGTTTAGACACTACAGTAGCTCCTCCTTTCACCTACCTTGATTGTATAGTGGTAGGGTCTTCTTGGTGGATACTAAATGATTACTCCTCCTACTCTGCATGTTGTTCAGTAGGAACTTATCCTTCACCTCTCCGAGGTCGCTTGATCCTGCCTTGAGCAGGACCTTCCTGTTTTCTACGTTTCGAGGCCATTTGCAATCACACGGGGCCAATTGTTAGTAAGGTTGTTACCAAAGTTAGGTTATAGCTTACTTATTTCCCTAATTAATTTTCTTTATCACTATGTGATGTTACTTATTAGGAGAAAATGTCCCCAAAAGATTATAATATTGAATCCTCTTTACTTAGGTGGTTTCCAAATCTAGTTTCCTGGTATAACTAAGGAGATGAAATTGTTTTTGGCACATTTATCCTTAATTTTATAATTAATTACCATTAATAAGGTCCTTTGGAAAATGATTAATTTTAAAAAATTTATGCACAATTCAGCATGTGCCCCTCCCCCATGACTAAGCTAAACATTCCAGGTTCAAGTAGGTTCAAACGAAATGAAAATCGGAGTACTAGCGAGCGAGTTATGGATATGAAAGTAAGGGACATGCAATCACAAGTCATAGAGAGAAATTTGAAAAACCTTTCCCCACATTAACAATTTTAAATGATGTTGATTAGTATGGGGGGTCATGTATATATATATTTTTGGAACACAATATCACGTATGCGATAGCGCAGATGCGATATCATGGCCTATCGATGTTAGGGAAATGCACTAAATTTTTTAATATTTTTTTGAAATTAAAAAATTTAAAATAAGGACATCTAGATGAGTGTTAAAGGGTTCCAGGGTAATTCAACTAGTTCTGAAGGCACGAAAATTATGATGGTGTGGAATTTATCAGTAAGGACCTTGGATGGTAAAGGGGAGAAAAAGGCTATGTGATGGTTCATAGGAATGTTTGAATCAAAGGGAGTGTAATAAGGGAAAGAATATTGTTGAAAATACATTAATGGTAATAGATGATGTGTGGAAGATGTGTTATGAGGGAAAATTACAAAAAAATTTACCCAAGTGGGTCCTCCCCAAAGTAGGTTCCAACCTCTAATGCCCTTGCGTAACCACACACTAAAATGTCCATAGGCACTAGAAGGGTTAAACGTAATCTACAATGGTTTCACAAAACACACACATGTAAGTATCACTAGAATGAGGTAATAATTCTATGCTATATGAGACACGAGCTACAATTACATGAACAACGAGATGAGATGGACTATAGAAGGGATTGTAGAGATTGGGACATGAGGTAACTGACCCAGGGCACAATGAATCCTGTGTGTAAAGCATGATTAATGTGTCATTAACCAATAATTCCAAGATTAGGGCCAAGTCCATTCCTCTGATCATTGACATCACATTTTTTCATCCCATGATGAGTGACTATTAGAGTACCATAACAACAAGGCATACGGTCACTTGGCATTTTGTTTAAGGGAGGAGTGATTTTTGCTTTGTGGCACTTTCTTTGTTTTCCTTTTGTTTTCGATTGCTAAATCTAGAGAAGATGCCAAACCTAATGCATGGGTGCATGTATTTCTAGTTGGACCCCCTAGAATAGCATTGGATTTTTGAGTGCCTTTTGATTACTGTTACTCCCATTTTGCATTAGATCTACAAGGATCTTAGTACAACCACATTGCATGATAACTCTCATAGACATCACCAAAGAGAATCCACAAGTCCCCTTGATGTTAAACCCTAATCATCTCCTCTTGGTCCATCCTTCTTCATTCTGGGTACAATGAACACAAAATTAATTTTAAGTTTTAAGAATGTCAAGAACATCACTGTACCCTCAAATAGAACCTCTTATTTTTAGAATGGATTAGTGGATGTAATGGGCTTACTATCCGAATAATTGATCACTTGAGTCTCGATAACATAGAACACACCTCAACCAATGAGCCACATGAGTGTTTTATTCATAGATGAGATTATTTATAAAAAGATAAAAAGAAAAGAAAAAAAGGTAACAAAAAAGAAATTGAAAAACTGGAAAACAAAAAATTGTAAAATTAAAGAAAATGAAAAATAAAAAAATATTTATTAATCCTAATTGTTATTAGAATGAAGGATATCCCCCATAACTAAATGGTTGAGCATGGTGAGGATTAATAGATGAAATATGAGGATCCTTGCATGTTGGAAATATCGAAANACAAAAAATTGTAAAATTAAAGAAAATGAAAAATAAAAAAATATTTATTAATCCTAATTGTTATTAGAATGAAGGATATCCCCCATAACTAAATGGTTGAGCATGGTGAGGATTAATAGATGAAATATGAGGATCCTTGCATGTTGGAAATATCGAAACTTGAACATACTTACCCCATTGGGGTTCACACACCTGATTATAGTAAGCGTAGTGGGGCAATTTATAAGATGTGGTTCCCGGGTAAAGAGTTGACCCACTATGATACTTGAGACCATAATATGGCATGCAAGGATCAAGATGTTTCCCTCCATGGTTGTATTCATTGGGATGTATGGTTGTTGGAGTGTTAATTGGTGGCCTTGATGAAGTGACACGAGGCGTTGGGTTTGAGGAGAAGGATGCATCACAATGTTGGACTTGTGATGAGTTGGAGAATGAAGTGGAATTGTAACTATGTTGTCCCTTCCTAAAATCATGTCTAAAGAAGGGATGGCTTTGATGTTGATGAGGTCTCTCACTGCTATTGGCAATAGTAGCACAAGTAATGTTCATGGGTTGTTGCTATGGTGTAGATACTTCAGGAATAGTTGGTGGCAATGTAGAAGGAGGGAATGGATGAGAATGTTGAAATTTAGGAGAAGTGTAAGGTACACAAGGCAGTGGTTGTGTTGAGGACATGGGCTAATAGTACTGAGGAGAATAATAATGCAGTGAGATAGAGTATGTGGACCTAGTTGGAGAAATAGGATGTTGGACTAGATAAGCATTTGGATTCTGATGATACGACGGGTATCTCCAATTTAGGGATGGCTTCCCCCACGACTGGGATTATGTCCAACATAGTATCTTTGTATGAACTCTAGGTGTAACGTGCTTTACCAATGCTCATATAAATGTAACAAGATTGGGCATTGGCCCTTGGGGTGATCATACATGAAAATGTTGCATTCATACGTATGATTGGTAGTTGAGCTCTTATTTTCCTCATCCCTTCTTTCTGATTGTCTAATGATATTTTTTCCTACTTCTTGGGTTTTCAGAACTCTATCTCTAATAATATTGATATATTATCCATAGTTTTTATGCATTCATTCCAACATCTTATTGATCTTTGCCTTGATTTCATCTAATGATTGTTGTACTGGAAAAGATGGTTCTTCCTCCTTGAGATAGGTTGATTTCTCCTTGTTGTGATTATGGACCTCTTTTAAGTTGAGATTTTGGTCTCATTGATTTTTTTCAACACTCTCCCATCTAGCCATTTCTCCTTCTTATTTTTCTACCTACTTAATATGCTCTTGGAATTGATTGGTTCATAGTTCATATAGTTGACCTTGGACATACATTCCTAGGGTCTCTCTTGTTTCATCATGAAGCCCATCAATGAGATGGTACATTAGCCTTTCCTCAAAGAAGTCATGGCCTGGACAGTTGTTTAACAGTGCATAATATCTTTCTAAGGCCTTGTTCAAGGGTTCATGTTGTGCTTGTTTCCACTCTTGGATTTGTTTCCTCAAGGCCGACACCCTTGCGTAGGCTTGAAATCTTTTGTTAAATAGTTCTACCAGTGTTGGCCAATGTCGAATTGAATTTGGTTTTAACGATCTATACCATACTATTGCTTGGCCAATGAGTGTCATAGGAAAGAGCTTGAGTTTTTGCCAACCATTATCAATGTTGTTCCATGTATAGGCATCATAGAAGGCTTGTAAAGATTGTTGTGGATCTAAGTCATAGCCTCTTGAGAAATTGGGAAAGTTGTCTAAATCGAGCCTAGGTAGGTGACTCTCTTTATGATGCCTATGGGAGATTCAAATAGCCTCTTGTATTTGTGTTAGGCTTGTAGTGGCCAGTAGGGGTTCATCGTCATTGAGTAGGTTATGCTTTCATGCCTTGGGAAGATGTTGCCTTCATTTATGTTTATAACAAACCCCCACCTCAGATTATGTACTCCAACCTTCATTGTCATATAATTCGTTGGTTCTCCAATGAATTGCCTCACTAGATGTCGCATTATCATAGTCTCGTACGAGAGGCATGGTTGTGAAATTGTGTGTGATTTTATATGTGAATATTTGTAATTATTTCTTCCTAAAAGATATATCATTCATTCCTATACAGTGACCTTATATGATATAACTAATCTAGATAACTAGCACCATCCTTGGCAATGGCGCCAATGATGAGTGGTGAGGTACCTCTAGAGTCAACCATACGAATACGAGCATTTCACACACGATCTTGTCAAACTTTGCAAATGGACTAGTTGTGGTATCTAGAAAATTACTCATAGATCGTAGTTTTTTGTCTTCCCACTTGGATTAGTATTAGCTTTGTCACATATGGTTTAGTCTAGAATGAGGTGTATGATGTGTGCCTACACTAATGCTACTCCTATGGATGATGGGAAATAATATCAACTAAACTAGGAGAGAGAGAGTGAGAGAGAATATAAACTAGCCTAAGTGCGATGAGCATCCATTCCTTAATCATCCGTACACATCTTGGTCCTTGTGAATGACTACCACTGGGATTACCAAGTGCATGGCCTAGGTACGCTATTGGGTTACCAAGTAGTCAAAGTTAAATGTTTGTGATTAACTCGTACTCATTCCACATTACTAGGAGATAAGGGTACAGAGATATTAACTAAGAAAGAAATAAATAACAATAAAAATTAAATAATTAATCTAAGTGAATGCTGCAATGATGAAGTAATCTCAATCTTTATTTTCGGTCATGTGTGTGTCCAAGTACCTCACACTCGAATAAGGATGCCATACAATTACAATCATCACACTGCGGGCATGCACTAGGAGAAAAGGTTGAGGAAAAACTAACAAAAATTCCCTACCTTAGTACTAAAAAATACTCCCTCCTTTTACCAAATCTGCTTGCCTCTTATTTATAGATGAAGGGATAGGCTGCAATATCGCGTACGTGATATTGCATCTAGGCTGTGATATCGCGTACGTGATATCATGGGTGCGATATCATGGCAAAAAATTCATGACTCATCAAACATATTTATATTTTGGTTGAATTACCCTTTAGTGGGAATCATCTACAACTATTTTAACATTGGTTTTTTCTCTAGTGATTTGGGTAGTGGCCTTCATAAAAGTTAAGGATTAAAAGACACTGGTAATAATGTAACCAAAGAAAGATATTCAACATAAGAGTTGTGTCACTTATTTTTAGACAATATGTTAGTTACAATAGAAAAATGATTTAACATAGGCTTGGATAAAACATGGATCTTAAACATAGTACTTGGATAAGTTAAGTGAGGCCTAGGTAGCCCAAAAGTCATACTTATGAAAGATTCTAGAGTGGAAGTTAACTTATAAATTCATAGTTAACTTTTGTCCTTTCTCTAGATGTTTTTCCAAAATAAATCCCCTAGAATACTAGTTAAAGAGATGTTACCTTAAGTTGAAGTGGGGATTTAGGGATATTAGTGGAATAATGACCTCATAGTTAGGTATCTTTGATAGTATGATGTGATTCTTGGGATGGATTAGTGATATAGTTCTAAAGGATGTTTGGAATCTAGGAATAAGATACTCATACTTTAATCTCCTTCTGGAAAATAATTTACAATTAAATGAAGTAAGGGATAGATCAAACTCAACTTCATATTAGCCAAAAGCTCAAATAGTTGTACAAGAAAGGACATAGTTGTTACATAGTTTGGTACATAATAGGCCCAAGGACATTGTGAAGCAGGTTCTACTGGTATAAGAGTTCTTCAATAACAAAGTTCATTGGATATATTCTAATAGAGATATTGAGTTTGAGATTACTCTTAAGCTTGGAATCCAATTCATTTCTAAGGCATCTCATAGGATGTCATGTATGGAACTTGTAGAGCTTAAGATATAGATTCAAGAGTTGATAGATAAAGGTATGAACTAACCTAGTATCTTATAATGAGGTGCATTATCATTCATTATTAAAAAGAAGGATAACAACTTGAGATTATGTATTAATTATAGATAATCAAATTAGATGATAGTCATGAATCAATACCCTCTACCTAGGATTGATGATTTATTTGGCACACTAAAATAACCCATGGTGTTCTCTATCACATCTCAAAAATTAATCATAGATAAATACATGGAATTATTTATGAGACATGAATGAATTACTTAGAAATTCATAAAATCCAAATGAAATACTTAACATATAAAATAAATGAATATTGAAGATCTTAATATATTAAGTATAAAACCTTAAAATCCAATAAATGTACTTAAATAATTTTTAATTAAATAAGCACTTTAAAATATCTATGAAATGTTACACCAATATCTGAAGTAAAAATTCTTTATGTACAAAGTTACGAGAGATACAACAGATAACCATATGGACCATTTTATAAATACATTACATTGACTCATAAATACAAGAATGGTTAAATACTTTATTCTCATCGAACTATTGATTCTACTATGTATTCTAATCCACTAATTACATCATTATCTATAAAATCCATTTAAGCCTTTACCTATAACCTATATGAAACACATATAGGAAGTGTTAGAACACCTTCAGAGTAGAGAAAACCATCTTGGTATGATCTATAACAAGATGAAGGATGGGCCCACACTATAATGCATCCATCCTTCTTCATTCTGGGTACAATGAACACAAAATTAATTTTAAGTCTAGAAATTTCAAGAATATCACTGTACCCTCGAACATAACCTCTTTATTGATAGAGTGGATGAGTGGGTGTAGTGGGCTCACTGTTTCAAATAATTGATCACTCATGACTTAATAACATAAAACACATCTCAACCAACGATCCACATGAGTGTTTTATTCGTAGATGAGATTACTTACACAAACATGAAAATACAAACACACAAAAAGATAAAACAAAAAGTTAAAAAATGAAAAACTGGAAAACAAAAAGTTGTAAAATTAAAGAAAATTAAAAACATTTATTAATCCTGCTTGTTACTGAAATGGGGGATATCCCCCATAACTAAACGGTTGAGTATGGCAAGGATTAATAAATGAAGAATGAGGATCCTTGCATATTGGAATTATTGACACCGGTCCAAACTTATCCCCTTGGATTTTACGCACTTTGTAATAAACACAGTGGGGCACTTCATACGATGTAGTTCCCGGATAACGAGTTGACCCACTATGATGGTTAGGACCGTTAGATGGTATGCAAGGATTGGGCTGATGCCTCCCATGGTTGTGTTCATTGGGCCTTGTGGTTGTTGGAGTGTTAGTTGGTGGCCCTGATGAAGGTACATGAGGCGCTGGGTTCGAAGGTAAGGATGCACCACATTGTTGGACTTGTGCTGGGTTGGAAGATGCAGTGGCCTCAGAATTATGTTGTCCCTTCCTACGGCCGTGTTTAAAGAAAGGACGTCTTTGATGTTGAGGAGGCTCTTCACCGTAATTAGTAGCAGCAGCACAAGTGTTGTTCATGGGTTGCGGTGGTACAAACACCTGAGGAACAGTTGGTGGCATTGTGGAAGGAGGGAAAGGATAAGAATGTTGAAAGTTAGGAGGAGGATAAGGTGCACAAGGTGGTGGTTGTGTTGGAGGTATGGGTTGATGGTATTGTGAAGAATGGTATTGTGGTGAGATAAAGTGTGGTGGCCCAGTTGAAGAAACAGGATGTTGAACGTTATAAGCATTTGGATTCGGAAAATGTGAAGGGTGCCTCCAGTCTAAGGGTGGATTCCCCCACGACTGGGATTGTTGCCACTGTGGTCTAACACAGTATCTCTGTACGAACTCTGGATGTAACGTGTTTCCCCAATGCTCATGTAGATGTAACAAGATTGGGCATTGGCCTTTGGGGTGATCGTACAGGCATATGTTGCATTCATACGTAGGATTGGCAGTTGAGCACTTATTCCCTTCATTCTTTTTTTCCGAATGTCTACTATTTTGTCCTGCTTCTTGGGTTGTGAAAACTCTATCTCCAATGATGTTGATATATTCTCCACACTTTTGATTCATCCATTCCAACATCTTATTGATCTTTGCCTCGGCTTCTTCTAACAATTGTTGTATTGGCAAAGATGATGTTTCCACCTTGAGATTTGTTGATCTCTCCTTGTTATGATCATGGACCTTTGTTGAGTTAAGATTTTGGTCCCGTTGATGTTTTTCAACACTCTCCCATGTAGCTATTTCTCCTTCTTCTTTTGCTACCCGCTTAATAAGCTCTTGGATTTGATGGGTTCGTAGGTTGTATAGTTGACCTCGGGCATACGTTCCTAAGGTCTCTCTTGTTTCATTACGTAGCCCATCAATGATATGGTACATTAGCCTTTCCTCGGAAAACCCATGGCCTGGACAGTTGTTTAACAGTGAATAATATCTTTCTAAGGCCATGTCCAAGGGTTCATGTTTTTCTTGTTTCCATCCTTGGATTTGTTTCCTCAAGGCTGACACTCTTGCGTAGGTTTGATATTTTTCGTTAAAGACCTCTACCATTGTTGACCAGCGTCGTATTGAATTTGGTTTTAACGATCTATACCATACTTTAGCTTGGTCAACGAGTGTCATAGGAAAGAGCTTCAGTTTTTGCCAACTGTTATCAATGTTATTCCATGTGCAGGCATCGTAGAAGGCTAGTAAATGTTGATGCGGATCTAAGTCATAGCCTCCTGAAAATTTAGGAAAGTTGTTTAAATCGAGCCTGGGTAGTCGGCTCTCTTTACGATGCCTACGTGAGATTCGAACAGCCTCTTGTATTTGCGTTAAGCTTGTAGTGGCCAGTGGGGGTTCATCGTCATCAGGTAAGTTATGTCTTCTTGTGTTATGATGACGTTGTTTTTGTTCATTCTTATAGGAAACTCCCACTTCAGGTTGTATACTCCAATCTTCATCGTCATATAGCTCATTGGTTCTCCAATGAACTTCCTCACTAAGTGTGGCGTTATTATCATCTTGTAGGAGAGGCATTGTTGTGTGTGAATTTATGTGACTTTTTATAATTTCTTCTTTTTAAGAGATATATCGTTAAGTTCTTTACAGCGACCTTGTATGATATAACTAATCTAGATAACTAGCACCATCCCCGGCAACGGCGCCAATGATGAGTGGCGAGGTACCCCTACACTCAACCATACGAAACGAGCGTCGCACGCGCGATCCGGTCGAACTCCGCAGATGGACTAGTTGTGGCACCTAGATAGTTAGCCTTAGGTCGCAGTTCGCTGTCTTCCCATCTAGACTAGTTTTGCATATGTCACGTATGGTTTAGTCTAGATGAGGTGTATGATGTGTTCTAATCTAATGCTACTCCTGAAGGCAGTGGAAAATAATATTTAACTAAATCTAAGCTAAGAGGAAAAGGGTAAGAAAATCTAATCTAGCCTAAGTGCGACGAGCAACCGATTCCTTGATCAACCGTACACATCTTGGACTTCGTGCACGACTGCCACTGGGACTACCAAGCATAGGCCTAGGTACGCCACTGGGATTACCAAGCGCAGACCCCAAATACGCCACTGGGTTACCAAGCGTAGATCCCCCTAGCTACACCACTGGGCTACCAAGCAGTCACACTTAAATGCTCGTAATCAAGTCGTACTCGTTCCACTTCTAGGAGTTTAGGGTTGAGAGACTAATCGCGATAAGTAACTGATTCCTTAACTAGCCGTACACACCCGTAGATGCTCGTAGTCAAGTCGTACTTACACCGCGCTATGAAAGCAATAAATAACATTAAATAAATAACAATAAATAAACTAAGTGAATGCTGTAATGATGAAGTAATCTCGATCTTTATTGCCGGTCATGTGTGTGTCCAAGTACGGCACACTCGAATAAAGACACCGTACAATCACATTCACCACACTGCGGGCAGACACGGGAAAATTCTAACTCTGGAGGGATCAAACTGCCAGATCTTCGCTACACTAAAACTGGGATGTCAAATGAGGGAGAGCTGCCTCTTATTTATAGAAATTTCGGCTGACTGTGATATCGCGTACGCGATATCGTAGGGAAGGACGCGATATCGCGTGGGATGCGATATCGCATACGCGATATCGCGGCCCATGATACATCGCGACTCTGATACGACAGGGGGGTGATATCACGGCAACTGATATGATACAACAGGGTGGTGATATCCCAGTGACTGATACAACAGGGCTGTGATATCTCGACTATCAGCACTATGAGCAATTCAGGTCTCATCAGTACTCCATAATGTTTCATTGCATTCATCCATTAAATCAAATTTTCTTCATTTTTTCAAATTTCTAAACTTCAACATCCTCTTCTCATGATTTCATACTATTCTTAATTTTCTAAGCTTTCATTTGATCCTAATTTCATTGAAAAGTTCCTTGTGTTTTGAAAGTTTGACCAAAGACAATTATGATCAACAGCTACATCGACAAGGCCTCGTCAATGCAGCTGACTATGTTGACAAGGCCTCATCAATGAAGCCTTGTCTATGTAGTACAAAAATACTATATATAACACTAGAAACTTTATAATTTTTTACAATTTTCTCATAACACACGGGGAATTTTTGTAATTTTTCATAGCCCAAAACCTTCTAGAGACCATAACTTTCAAACTGTGTGTTCAAATCACTCCATTTTACAATCCTACACTTACCGAAGGTAAGATATTTACCATGGGGGCCACAAACCTTAAGGTTTCTAATGAAAATTTTGAAAATTTTTCTAGCTCCCCCAAGGGTTAGTAACCTTAACAACATAAAAATATCAACTCTTTCAATAGTGAACCCTTCCAACAACCTCCAGGATGAATTATTCATAATAACACATAAAATAAATAATACTCAAGTTCATTAAATCAACCATAATCACAACTTAGCCAAGTGTAACTATCCTTAAGAGTTAAGGTATGCTAATTTTTTTTAAGGTTACACAATGATTGCTAATCCATGGTCTTATTGTGATTATAGATGACATCCAAAAAAAAGTGTTTGCAAGAAGGAGAACCCTCACAACCATGGGAGAAATGACCTAGAGCTAGAAGCGGACAGAAAGAACAAGGCCAAGAATTGCTAGAGGCAACCCATGTAATGGGACCTTTTTGAGAGGAGCCTGAAGTGGAATTTGTTCAATATATTCTAGAGGAAGGAGTGCCTATAGAACAATCCCAATGAGGAGAAGTACTTGACCCATGCCAAGGCTTGAGGTCACTCTAACTCAAGCCTACCTAGACATCATTAAGTCCCAATAAATCTAAAGATTAGTTCTCCAAGAGATAAACTCTGGACCATTTTTGGAGAAAGCTCTAGAGGATGTCAAGACACAATTGCAAGCCTCTCCCATGTGCCCAGTCATCACATCAAGCGGGGAACGCTACATGGGAGAGACCTATCTCTTTTGAACTAGCTGAAGGCTAGGGCCCATTGTAAAAATTAAGGACATTCAAGTGTCCTACTTGGTAGAAGTTATTGCATAGGCACTGGGGTTACTAGACATTGGAACATAGTTGGAAAAGATATCAGCAAAAGGAAATATTAAGGCCAAAAGGGAATGGATCCAATGATGCTACAAGGTGGACCATAAGGAGTATGGTGCTCTCACATTCACAAAGCAGATTTATTTCGAGATTGCAACCTATCACCTCAATCTAATGGTAAGGCCAAGAAAGGTGATTGCCTTCTCCACCCAAGCATGCACCACTCTAAGTGGAAAATTTCCTATTAACCTTCCACAGATGATCTATTTGGAGATCGAGAAGCACTTCAAGGAAAATGAACATGGAAGGAAAAGGGTAGGCATTATTTGCTATTCTAATGATACTCTTAGGCATGCTCCCTTGGCCTCATGGGCAAAAATCATGAAAAATAAGATGCCAAGAACCACTCAAGAAGAGGAGTTTCCATTGCCACCACCCACTCAAGAGACAACATCGAAGGCCCACGGAAACCGTAAGCATCTATCTCAAATCCATGAATAGCTCTTGTGCAAACAAGAGCAATAACCAGGAATGAATGCGGTAGATCCATTTTTGTATCAGCCAACAATGAGTCACCTTAATGAGGTGGCTTGAACAGTCAGCCAAATGGAGATAAGTGGTCTCATTTTCTCCACCTAAAGCATGTATCTACCTTCAAGGTTAGATTCCAACACTTGAGAGGTCTTGGTGTTAATACCAACACATCATTTATTCCTAGAAATCTTTGGAAATGCTAGCACTTTCTTGGTAAGGTTGGAGAAAGGTGAAGAGGTAATTGTCTTGGTGATGTAGCACCAAGGGTAGGAGATAACAGTAGAAGTGGTAGCTAACCATGTAGAAAAATCATTGAATGTACTTGCAATGCATGTACTAGATGTATCTACACATCAAGATGTGTAGATGTTCATAGGCATGGTTACTAGAAAATTTAATGTAGCCTACCATGAATAGTTGCTGGAACAACTAGTAGGAACTAGGCAATCGACTCCAGAAATCTTTGATTTCCTAGAGAACATCACTGCAACCTAGTTAGAGTTGCTAAATGTAAGAGGCAAATCCATTATATTTAAGGGGTAACTAGAAATGGCTCAAGCGAAAAATCAACGCTTGGCTATGAAGGTTGCTGAACTTCGTGCCCTCCTTGCAGAATAAGTAATCCTTAGCCCAACAGAGATCAGAGATGAAGCTATCAAATAGCATCAAGAAAAATTTGAAAAGGTTGAGAAGAAAGCAATAATGATCATCTTCAAATAGTTCATATCATAAGCTAAAATATATTCCATCAAAAAGGACTTGAATAAGATATGCTAAGAGAATGAAGCATTGACTACACAAAATCATTGCTTGCAAATTGTTGATGCTTAGAGAGATCAAATGTAAGAATTCATTCATCAACAGCAAGAGCACCTTGCTAGAGTTAACATTGAACTAAGAAAATTGGCTACAGAGAACCGTAATCTATCAATGGAGGAGATACACAGCTTGTGACAAAATTCTACCATCAAGATCGCTGCTTGAAAGAATGAAGTCCTCAAATTTGAGAAAGTAAAGAATCACTATAGGGACCAAGTTGGCTTGCAAAAGGAAATTAATGAAAAAAAATCCAGATGCCAAAGGCAAAAATAAATGAAACCATCCAACAACTCTAGCAAGGAAGAGAAATGTGGCTTCCCATCCTTGATGGGATAAATGCCTACAATAAAGAAAAGATCTGCTTGAAGGAGTTGAAAATCAAGGAGATGATAAAGTTCATGGAGTTAGCCAATCTCTATTATGCAAACTTGGCAATGCTGATTGCTAGAGAACTGTAGTTAGAATTGGAGAAAAAAGTGGCTATCTCATATCTACTATACAAGATTTAGTTTAAGCACCACAAGGACACCAAGTAAAAGTTTGAGACTACTAACGCTGAACTCAAAGTTCTCAGAGGGTGATTCAGAGATCAGCGATCTATTGCTAAGAACCTAGATAGATGGATGAATGACTACTAGGAGCTGAAGGACACAGTCGAGGCATTCAACATTGAATGTAAATAGTTTGCTACCTATTTTGTTAATGCCAAGGAGTTGTTTCCAGC
Source organism: Gnetum montanum (assembly GCA_015680685.1). NCBI lineage: Eukaryota > Viridiplantae > Streptophyta > Gnetopsida > Gnetales > Gnetaceae > Gnetum > Gnetum montanum. The sequence continues at coordinate 142,451 of MNCI01031477.1, forward strand.
AATCCCCTATCCTTGGGATGTGCTTGTTTTGACCCACATTGGGGAAGTTGTGTGGATGGTGCATGATCCTAGGAGTAAGAAGGAGAAAATAAAACTACAACTGGATGCTTTCCACCTCCACTTGAAGTTGTAGTAGCAATAGGACAATAGTAGCCACCTCAACCACTGGCAGTGTGTGAAGCTAGTAAAGGTTCCTTGGAGCCTTAGGAATCACCACTGCATGGGACCATTTTATCTTCTACAACAAGCTTCACACCATCAAGAAACATGTTGTTCAATTTTGAAGAGTTGAATCATGATATTCAATTTTGTGTCCTAAACACCACCATTTTTGTAATGTGTTAATCCGTACACCCAGGCACTCTATTTTTTGTCAAGTCAGTTAGTTTGTTTTGTTGAAGAAAATTCAATCAATAATCCCATACATTTTCAATTTTGTAAAAGAACTCAAGGATGAGTTTTCATTCAGTCATGGGGATATGATGAGTCATTGTTAGTTGACTGCATCAATGAGGCCTCATCAATGCAATTGACTACATTGACAAGGCCTTGTCGATGAGGCCCCATTGACACATATTATCCTTTGTCAATGAGGCTCCATCAATGTAGTGTCTATCTATCACCTATAAATATGCACCTGCCAACCACATTTATGGTAATCTAGATTTTAGTAGCAATAAATCTCTTGCATTTTTTCCATTTGAAAGTTAGAATTTTTCCCCAAGTACCCATACCATGAGTGATTGAGTGTACGGATCTTTATTCGAGCATTGTTGTACCTGAGGATGACATTGTGTGTGGAAATAAAGATGAGTTTTCTGATAACCCTTTTAGCACTATGGATAGATTAGCTATTTTATTCATGCATTTATTGTGTTCCATTATTTCTTAAATGCTTTCAATTAGCTATTAAATATTTCCTAATTATTACATTAATGAGAAAATTAGGTGAGATAGATTACACACATAAGTACGATTGCTTCGAGTGTAACATGTATTTGCTTGGTAATTCTAATGGTGTTATTACTTGTTACGACCAATAGCATAATGCTTGGTCACCCAGCAATGGATACATGGGTTTAGGATGTGTACAGAAAGTGGGAATGGATACTTATGTTAGGATTAGTAAAATGATTAGTTGATTAGTTAATTTAGATTAGTTAATCAAATCTCTTTTTATCCACAATTTAAACACCCAACTATAAAACATAAAAATGTTAAAAATCAAATGCCTCAGTTACACTTAACCATACCAATGAATGTCACAAGTGTAATTGGGAAGTCAACAATTAACCTTAAAGCTAGATTCACTTCCTAAAGGGTTAGTGCACTAGAAATGATGAAGTTCTTAGAATTCGACCAAGATCATGCATGAATGCTTTGTGATTTGTATGGTTGGGCATAGGGGTACCCCGCTGCTCATCACTAAATAGATCAATTTAAATCATGATAAAATGATAGCATATTTAATGATTATTTTTATTGATATATATATTTATATATTAATGATTAAAAACTTGGAAAAAAGTTTTTCTTGCTTTAAAAAATGAATCGAAAAAACTGGGTAACTCGAATAACTTGGTGAAAAGACTCAACCATATTTTTTATGGTAAAGCTATATCAGAAACCATTTAAAACACTCTTCAAATATGTCTTTTTCAGAAATCAATGTTTTTAAAGATACTTCAAGCTAAGTTCTAACCCTAATGCAAAAGTAGAGCTTAAATTAGATGACAAATCAGGCAAATAAGAGAAGCTAGGCATAATGTTTAAAATGCTTACAAAATTATTAGTAGATTTTTTTGTTTTATCACTTGTTTCTTTTATTTTAATATTTATTATATTTTATATTTTAATTTAACATTAACACTGACTTTACAGTCAACTCAGCTTGAAATGAGAAATGTACTTGTTGTTAATTGCCAAAACAACCATTTATGGCCTTGTAATAAATGATTGACATATATATATATATATGAATAAAAAATGAAAACCAAAACTAGAATCCTTTTCAATAATAATCATTGTTGAAAGCCTTAAACTAAATCCTATTCAATGTGTTGGCTTAAAAATGAAGAAAATTAAGGCAAAATAGGTCATTTACTTCATAATGAAATCCTTCACCTTCATAGTCTTGACCATACTTTGTGCAATCTATGATAGTCACAAGGTAGTATTGAAGAAAATTTAAATTTGGATAAGATATTCAATCAAATGAATAGTTTTATGTTTTCCTTAATTTTTTAAATCTAATATATTAATTATTTCTAATTTTGATGCTACCTAAAAACTATAAATTCTATATTTGACTTTATATTCTAATTGAGCTCTTAAATTTAAAAACAAGAAAAAATGCTACCTTCAATATAAGTGAATATGTCTACATTTCTTTAGTAATACTGTTAATCTTAATTTAATTTTTACACTAATTTTTTCAGATTTCATTGATAGAGTTTATAAGAATTTTTACTGATTTACAGATTCGATACAAATTTTCAATCCATTCTCTTGACTCTTGAGGCATTTTCTAATTAGATATATTTTGTACCACAAGATTGCAATGTAGGAAGAAATATCAGCCTTATTATAACAAGAAATGAAAACTCTCTGATGACATCATATTGAGAGTCATTACTCCAAAGTCCATTATACTCACATAATGAAACAAAAGTAGGAATAGGAGAATCCTTAATAGTTTGAATAAAAAAATTATGATCACTATTGTTCTACATATTTCTTGAGGTGGCACACTTTTGGGAGGGTTTGGTTGACCATGTGATGGATTCATTCATGATGAGTTGTACAGGTGATGGATCCATTCATGATAAGTTACATGAAATGATCCATGAACCACTATGTATCAATTTATGGTTTTTCAACAGATTTTGTCAATCAACTTTCCTCCTTTCTTGCCATCACAAAATAAAAAAATATTTTATATGTAAATTAACTTGCATAGATTAGTGGTATACAATTGCAATAATAAATACAAGGTTAAGTGTTTGATTCCTTAGACAAATTTTATATCTATTATCACATATACTTAGAATTTTTTTAAGCTAGAGAACTTTGTATGGGAATGTATGTATTCCTTGCATATCTACATGCCATGCATCTACCACATAACATATGTAGAAAAATTTATGATTTTCTTGTTTGTTTAACAGATGTGAAGGGACTTTTGTAACATGAATTTATTTTCAAAGTCTTTTTTATTATTAGATAAGACCATCTTGAAAAGCACCTTATAAATGAAAGGTTTAATATAAAAATAATCCTTCTTACTACACCTTATGTGGCAAAATGGATATTTTTTTATTGGTAGAAATAGGTAAATCATCCTTCATCTACTTTGTATAGGTAAAGGTTGAGCTATCAAGTGTTTTTTTCTTCTAAGAATTTTGATTACATGTGATGAGTGATGGAGTAATCCAACACGCAACTAGATGTGATACAAGTGTTCACATGTAGCTTGGTTGAATTTTGTGGATAAGGTAATGTAATTATGCTAGTAATTTATTTAAGCTTGTGATTTTTGTCTTCCCACATGAGCTAGTAAAATCAATGCGTATAGTTTAACTTACAGTGAGGTGTATGATAACTGATGTTGCTTTGTCCATTTTACTCCTAGTAAACATGAGGTAAATAAAAGTGGCTCCTAAGCTTAAGTAAACAACAAATAAATATAGTCTAGCTTAGGCAATGGACATCTATTTTTTACTCTCCACACATGTCTTGGACTTATGTAATTGTTACTGGGATTACCAAGTATCTCACTACTAGGTGAATCGAACGATAATACTATTGGGTTACCAAACGATCACACTTAATGCATGGAATCAGTCATATCCATTCCACTTAACAATAGTAAAAGTAAATTTCATGGAAAAGTAAATAGTAACTACGGAAACAGGAAACATTATACTTAGTCAAAACATCAAAAATTAGTCTAAGAAAATAGTAAAGAAATGTAAGTGATGCTGCAATGATGCATAGTAATCTTGTTCTTTATTTTCAATCATGAAACATGTCCAAGTACATTCCACTTGAATAAAGAATTTATTTCAATTACTTAACATCACACTATGAGCATACACTACTAAGTGCTAAGTGCTAAAATCAAGAAAACAAACTGATAGAATTTCACTAAGGTTGGAATGAAACTACGACCAGAATGTATGCCTAAGTGTCATATTTATAGGCTTGCACATGTCCATAATATTAGATATCCAACATCGTAGCTTGTGCCCTAATATCAAGGCTTTGATATCATAGCTCCAATATCATATGTTCGATATCGTAGCTAACAAAAAATCAATTTATCATACCCCTTGATGAGTGGCGGGATACCCCTACACTTAACCATACAAATACAAGTGTAGCATGCACGATCCGGTCAAACTCTGTAGACTAAGTGCCTACACGCCTCATGGAACACTTAAGGTTAATCATTTGTTGTCTTCCCAGACTTACTTGTAGTTGTCACAATGTCTGGTTAAGTAAGTCAAAGGTATATGATTTTTATGTCTTTTTATGTTTTATCTCGTATGCTATTGAGTTGAAGGATGAAGAGACTAATTACTAGCTTTAACTAATTAACTAAGTCTAAATTAATCTAGCGTCAGCATCCGTTCCCACTTACCATTCACACCCTAAACCAATGCAACCTTGGTTAACAAATGCTAATCGTTGCTGGGATCATCAAGCATAACGCATGTGCTCGAAGTGGTCGTACTGAGGCACTTAACTAGGAGAGAAGGGTTGAGAGAGATTTAATAAACTAATAAACTAATAAATAATGAATAAGAAATAACAATAATAAAATCCTAATTAGCCTATTCCATGCACTGTAAGGTTTATCCAAGAAGCTCATCTTTATTGCCATACACAAACTTGTGTTCAGGTACAATGTCTACTCGAATAAAGATCCGTTCACTCTGGAGTTCCTACTGTGGGCACATGGAAATTAATCTATCTCTGGAGTGGAAAAATGCCAAATTTTCCCTATGGTCTAGGCCTAGCATGGAAAACAAGGGAGAGCCACCTCTTATTTATAGATATGATGATGCACCGCAATATCGCGAGGGATGCGATATCGTGACGTGATATCACGGCCCATGTGATATTGCGTCCCATCACCCCCACAACTAACTAAAAACTCATCCTCAAGTTAAAACAATATGATGGAGTTCCTTCCAAAACTAGGAGGTAGACTCTCATAACACTAACTACTATGTACATGACTCTTAATTTCCACAATGGTGTTTACAAAAGATATACAAAACATGATATGAAAAGTTTAACCAAAAAAAAAAATTTGATGAAGCTTAATGTAGCCTTATGTAGTTCTATGTGGTGATGGCTCCTTCATTCGTTTCTTTCCCATACTGTTAGGCCTCTAAAATTTGTATTGGTTCAACAGCACTTAAAGCTTCTCCTCTTCTATTCTTGGGTCATGTACTAGCCATGCTTGTTGTGCAGTGTGTGATGGAGTAGGTACATCCCATGAGCATAGTAGTTGTGGAAATATCTGATTTGCCTTAACATGCCAAGCTACGAACTACCTCCTTTCTTCTTCAAAACTTTTGGCCTTTTCACATAGTTCATGATAATCTATTGGTCTTTTACCTAGGTTTTCTACTACATATTTTTGCCCTTGGTAGCTAGCCTTCACTACTTCCAGTTTAGAATTTTCCACTTGGATTTTCTACAAAGCATCTTTATGATCCACAAACTCTTTTTCATACAAAGCATACATGGTTTCTACTTGATGTTCTAGCTCATTCCTAGGACTTCTTACTATTAACATAACTAAGTTAACATAATGAAGGTTAGCTAACCCCATGTATTCTTTCATATCTTCGATTTACATATCTTTATTTTCCACCTCTGCTTCATGGACAAGGGCATACCTATCAAAGATGGGTTGCTAGTCAAGATTCTATGCTGACTTGGTGTTGATTCTAGCTTTGGCCATCTAGATCTCTTTCTCATTAATTTGCTTGTACATGCCTACCTAATCACAGAAGTGTTTCTTGAGTCTTTTGTCATTCTTTGCCTTATTTTTCCACACGCTTATTTTAATGGCTAACTTTTGACGAATGGTGCGTACCTCCTCCATATAGAGGATTTTATTTTCTCTTGCAAGGTGACTCTTATCCTGGTTAACCCTCATTAATTGTTCTCTCAACTAGTGGACGCTTTCTTCTAAGATGCTTTTCTACTTTTCCACCATTGTCAACCTCATGTTATCAACAGAAAGTTGTTTATTTTCTTCTTGAACTATAGTAAATGCCTTCACATGTGCATATGTTTATGCTTTAGCTATGAAGGCATTTCATACTACTTTCTCTTTCTCTATTTCCATCTATTTATTTTTCTTGATTAGGTAATTTATCTACTCTATCCTAAACTGTTCTATTTGGTCAAGCATAATAAATTATGTGGAATCTCTTCTTTTAGCTCTCAAGGCTACAAGATCTTTCTATAATCTTAAAATTTCATTCTCTACATTCTTTGCCTTGATCTCTACCATGATCAACTTTTCTTTGGTAATGATGAGTTCATATTGTACTATAGTGACATCATTGGAAATGTCAAAAAGTGTTTTCATAGCTTTCTTTGTCTATAGTAGTCTATCAAGCATGTCCTCATGATCAACAGGATTCATTGAGGTTTTGGCTAACATTTGAGCATCTCTGGCTCCAATTAGATCCATTAGTGGCACAACAAGTACATTGAAAGATTCTTTAATGTGATCGGTGATCACCTCTACTACTCCTTCTACATTTTTGTGCTGCATTACCCCTATTGTGGCTCCTTCTCCAATCTTAAGAACCACCTGGAATAATGCAGCATTTCTAGAGATTTGTTGTGACCACTACACCTCTTCTCTTGAGTGTAGTGAGATATATCCACTTGTTGGATCTACTAAAACTATGGGCTGGATGGCACTATAGACAAATCTTTGAAGATTGGCCTCCTTCCTTCTTCCCCAGCTAATGGTTTTTACAATCAACTACATATGACTCATTGATAGTCTATATTCTTGTGGCAATGGTGATAGTGGAACTTTAACTACACATGACTCATTAATAGTCTATATTGGTACTCTTTCTAGAACAAGGAAAACCATAGAGTTTCTGGATGGGTGGATATTATGCAGTCATTTTCTATTTCATGGAAAAGAAACCATGTCCTAGTTATTAGTAACAAAATTTAAAGCTAGAATCTAGACACCAATAATCAAAGAACCGAATAGCACATGCCCACATTAGTAAAATCGCATTGTACCTAGTTGGCAATAAGACATGGCATTATTAAAACATAATAAGAAAATCATACCAAATAAAGGAAAATATATAAGAAGTTTTGAAATATTTAAGAAAAAAAAATGTACTAATAATTTTATAAAATAAAAACTTTGAAAAATTAATAATGTAGAACACAAGAAAGGTAAGATAAAGAATGTGTAAAACAAAGAGTTGTAAAAATAATAAAGTGTAAAAAAATGTATTAAAAAAAGAAAAAATAAGGAGCTACTTATATAGTTAGCATGGATGGTCATCTCCCCCATGGCAAAGTTGAAAGAAGAAGATTTGAAAGATTGAGTGTGGTTGTCCATCTAATGAGATTGTTGTTAAATTAGCTAGCTTAGGCTAGTGGAAAGGTTTGACTTATTGTATGTTAACCAACTGCTTCCTATATAGGCTCTTAGGTTTGTAGATCATCATGGCCTTAACAGAAAAAATTTCATAAATGATGTAAGGTCCTTTTCACAATGTCTAGAACTTAGTCCATTGTGGCATGTGTGTGCGTTTCTAGTAGATGACTTTATCTCCTGGTCGAAATTTGATTTTTCTAATTCTAAAGTCATGGAATTTTTTATTGAATGTCTTATGTAACTTGTTAGATGACAAGGCTACAAATCAATTTTTGTCTAGTAAGTTGAGATTCATTAGTCTTTCCTTTTATGCTAGACTTAAGTCAAGGTCAAGATCATAGGCTATTAAGAGTGTACATAGCTTGGATTGAATAGGAAGTGTTGGTAATTTTCTATACACTAGCTTATAGGGAGAATAGCTTATAGGAAGTTTTCATGTTGAGTAGTAGGCAAAGAGGGCATTGTTGGGTTTTGTGCTCTAGTCTTTCCTATATTTGCTAACAGTTCTTGTTAGAATCTTTGTGATTACCCTATTTATAACCTTAGCTTAACCATTGGCTTTTAGGATGGTAGGGTGCTATTAGTTTATGTTCAACCCCTACGCATTGCTAAAGCTTCCAAAAAGTAGTGCTTGTAAAGTGAGTTTCATTACCAAAAATTAATACATGTGGCAAACCAAACCTATTTACAACATTTTGTTATACAAATCAAGCAATAGTACAAGATATATAGTCAATGATAGCTACTACTTCTATCCATTTTATACAATAGTCAATAGCAACTATGATGTATGCATTTTCATTTTAAATGGGTTTGATCGAACCCATGAAGTCTATGTCCCAAATGTTAAAGGGTTTTAGTGGTTAAATCGATTGTTGATCTTCCTCCATTCAAGCAGTTATTTCACCATCTCATTGGCATTGGTCACAATAGTGGACATGTTGGTGAGCATCCCTGAATATTTTTGGCCAATAATACCTTGTCATCAAGATTTTAATAGCCATGCATCTCCCAACATAGTGGCATCCATAAGGACCCTCATGAGTGTCCTAGAGAACATGTAGTTCATCAACATTAGGGACACACCATCAAACTAGGCCATCGGCACACATCTTGTAGAGATTTCCTTTGATCTCCATGAAGTGTTTTACATAGTGAAGAAATTGTTGTTTTTTCTAGTGTTCCAATACTTGTGGCATATCCTAGGTGAGAAGATAGGTGAGAATGGAATCATATCATTTAGGCTCAGTGGGAAATTGTTCAGTTATAGCCTCAACAAAGAAGAGTTCGTCAGGAAATAGATCAGATAATGAGCTTTCTTCCTCTTTGTTATTACATCACAACTAAGACAAGTGGTTAGTGACCACATTCTCAGTTTCCTTTCAATCCACCATAATAAGATCAAACTCTTATATGATCACTAGCCATTGTATGACATGGGGGCTCACCTTTGGCTTGTTCATCAGGAAGCAAATTACACTATGATCTATGTGCATAAACACTTTGTATCCAAGCACATAATGTTTGAACTTCTCTAGAGCAAACAACATTGCCATTAGTTCTTTCTCTATAGTGGTGTAGTTTAGTTCTGTACCCACAATGCTTCAACTTGCACAATGGATGTAGTATGGATGTTTCTTGTCATCCATTTAAGTAAGCACAAGTTCCAAGGCATAATTCGATACATTTTTCATAACATGAAATGGTTTGGACCAATCATGTGCTTCTAGAATTGTATTTTTTACAAGTTTCTCCTTCAGTTGTTGGAAAGCTTTTTGAAATTCAATGATCTTGACAAATGGAGCATCATTCTTTGTCAACTCAACCAATAATTTTGTGATCTTGGAAGAATTCTCTATGAATCATCAGTAGTAGCTAGCATGTCCAAGGAATGACCAAACATCTTTGATGGTTTCTAGTTGGTAGGTAATTCCTTGGATGACCCTTTTTTTTTTAGGGTCTACCTTAGTTCTTGCTTGTGAGATTCGGTGCCCCAACACAATGCCCTCCTAGACCATCAAATGACTCTTTTTTTAATTGAGCCTGAGGCTTTTCTTAACACATTTTTTTAGTACTTGCTCAAGGTAGTTTAAAGATTGCTCAAATGTAGCTCCATAGGTGGAGAATTCATTCATGAAGGCCTCCACACCACTACCAATATGCTATTGAAAAATTCTTAAGACTAGGCATTGGAATGTAGCAAGGGCATTGCACAATCCAAAAGGGATCTTGTAATATGCAAAAGTCCCCTAAGTACTCATTAACATTATTTTGGCATGGTCCTCTGGTGCTATCTAAATTTGGTTATAGCCACTATAACCATCTAGAAAAATGTAGTAGCAATGCCTATATATTTTTTCTAACACCTAATCAATGAATGACAATGGAAAATGGTCCTTAATTGTTACCATATTCAATAGTTGAAAATCAATGCAAACCCACCACTTGTCACCTTTCTTTGGAACAGTCAAAAGTGGATTAACCCACTTACTATCTAAAATGGGATAGATAAACATTGTCTTGAGGAGTTGTTTCATTTTATTTTTGATGATCTACTTTAATTTTGGGTTCAATTGCCTTTGTGGCTGCCTCTTTGGCTTCATGGCTAGGTTAGTGTAGATATGATGCTAGCATATCCAAGGATCAATCCCTTTGAGTTCATGATATGATCAAGCAAAGGTTACTAACCATTTTTCAACCACATTCAATAGCATCTATTTCTATGTTGGAGCAAGATTGGGATTGATTATTACCATCTTTCCATTTTTTAAGAATACATATTCCATGCCAGTAGGTAAAGTTTTTAATTCAAGGGGCTCTTGCTTGAAATTTTTAGGAGCTTCCAACTCTTCCCAATAAGTGTCATCATTTGCATCATCAGAGAGTTGGTGATGAACTTTCTCCAATTCATTAATGCCAACAACATATCCACATGTTAAGCTCACAGTTGGTTCCATGCAAAGTATGCTACTTTCAGGATTAACAATCAACCATTGGGTACCCTCTTATTTTGTAGTTGCTACTTATTGAAACCTTTGAATTTCTACTTCTAATACACATTACTTGCATGTAGATATGGATGATCATTTCACTAACTAGAGTCTCTATACACAGTTGTACCCTATATCACTCTACATGATGCATGGAACTCTCTTCTTCTTGATCTTCTTCAATGCATTTTATTTAGATATTTCTAGGGAAAGATCTCTATTGTCCATTCTTGCATCAATAATGCTTAGCCATGTCCTTCTCTTGATGATTGAGAATTTCTCTTTGCAGTTCTTCACCTTAATTACTAGGAAATCAACATGATAAGACCACCCATAGATAATGGTCACAATGTTTTCCACTAGTCCCAATAGAATAGTGATGGATTGGTCTACCAATTCTAATCTAATGTTGCTCTTCTTGAGAGAAGGTAGGTTCCACATGGTATACATTTCATAAGAAATCAAGTTGACACTAGAACCTAAATGAAAGAGAGCCTTATACATTTTTTTCCTAGCAATCTGAAAATAAATTAAAGGACTTTTAGTATTGGCTAATTTCCTGGGAAGGTTGCCAACATAGATCCAATTAGATATAGCATGAGTCAACATAACAGTATGGATCCTAGGTAGTATTTGATTTGAAGGGGACTCAAAGGAATTTGATATAGAGGGAAATGGAGAAATAGGGTCATTAGCCACAGGTATAGATGAGTACTTAGATGGACTTTAGGATCAAAAGAGAGGTCTTTTCTTTGATCAAGTGTCCAAATCACTAGGTTGATGGACTGGTTGAAGGATAATAGCCCTAGTATCATTGTGTTATTGCAATGGAGTTGGAAGTTCATCCTACATAGATGGCACAAGTGGTAGCTATGTTGAGGTTGGAGGAAGATGTGAAAGAGCAAGAGGAGGATAAGGGTAAAAGATGGTATCCATCCTTGCATGTGGAGAATGAGTTAAATAAGAATCAAGAGGGTGGTAGTAAGGTTGGAAAGTAAAAGCATGACTAGAAGAGTGACATAGAGATAGAGGTTACTAATCGTAATATCCATATGAATTAGGTTTTTTGTAAGGGCATTGCTACCTTGGTGTTGCCAATGCCCATGATTGTGGTTGCTACCACTGTTGATATTGCTCATATGGTTGTGGTGAAGTTCCACTTGAAGAATACTATTCTTGCTAGTAAAAATACCTAGAATTGTCTTAAGGATAAGGTAATCTTTTGGGTGTTTTCCTTTATGTTAGGCATGGATTTAAAGTATACACCCAAAAATCTTGTAAGTGCAAAAAAATAGGACAACATCCCCTGGGATGTTCATAACGGCATATGTCACATCCACCATCATCATCCGATTCACTTCCTGCAACTTCCTCTATTGTAGCAATCTTGCCTTTACCTCTTTGATTAGTACGTTTAGTTTCCTTGCACCTGCTACACTTATGATTATTACCTTGTTCTTTAGACTCTTCAGTAATTTTGAGGATAGCTTGAAATCTACTATCTATGGGGTCCCATAAATGATCAACCTTGGCCGTAATTTCAAATTGAAATTTTTGAAGTAGCAAGGTTTTCCAATTCACTATCTCATCAAGTGATGATTGTTCCTCACTATCATAGAATTGAACCTCCCTCTTGTGAATGAAAGAATCATGGTTGTACTCTTCTATACTTTCTTATTTTCTTAATCCCCCTTCCACTTTAGCTACCTACTCAATCAATCTTTGGATTTGATGGGTGCTTAATTTTGACAATTAACCTTAGGCATAGACACCAAGGATTCTCCTCATTTCTGATGGAATCTTATCTACAATGTAGCGAAGTTGGTCCAATTGAGAATAACCATGGCTAGGATATCTATGCACTAAGGAATAGTATTGGCCTATGGTGGTGTCCAAGGTTTTGTGTGTTCCTTGTTTCCATCCTAGATCTGCTTCCTCAAGTTGGACACTCAAGAGTACATCTAATATTTGTCATTGTATAATTCAAGCATCATACTCTACCGTCTAATAGATTTTGGTTCTAAGGACTAGTACCAATTCTCTGCTTCTTTAATGAATGTCCTGAGAAACAACTTAAGCTTTTGCCATTCATTTTCTATGTTCTATAAGACACATGCATCCTAAAAAGCTTGGAGATGATTCTACAGATCTGATTTATATCCCCCTTCAAACTAAGGGATATTTTTCATGTCTAGCTTCTTGATTTGACTATCCTTTATGTGCCTTGTGAGAATTTATATTGCCTCTGCAATGCTTAGCATACTACGAGTAGCAAGCAAAGGCTTATCAAGGCCATGATTTTGGTGCCTACAATGCCCTGTACTACCCCTTCTTTCATGGTAGTGAGTCTCTCTTAAATGCCCATGCACCTAGTCTTGACATGGTCAATAGTCCCTTTGATCATTTTGGTCCTATCGGTCACCTCAATCATAGTCATGCCCCCTATCGTTGCGATTAGAGTCAGAAGAAGTAGAAGATGATGACAAAGGTGAAGAGGAAGGAGGACTAGCATCATCACAGTGCCTGCTACCCCCTCTTCAATGATCATGGTCATGATCATGACCAAGTTTCTTGTTTGCATCCTTACCTTGACTTGTCTCCTTGAATCCCCATTTGTCATTGGATCCATTCTTGCTAGAACCTAGATTATGGATCATAGATTGTAGGTTTTGGTTTTGACATCCTTCACTAAAGTCAAAAAGAGAAGTTTCACCAAATGAAAAATCTCCAAAGAAGGGTTATACATAATATTTTTGGTATGACAAGTACAGGGAATTAATGAAGCACTTTTCCTTCATAGATTTGTAACATTTCTCTAACTAGTGATTCCTTAGATGTTGTGCATCTATGCGATGATAATCCCTAGTATAGTATCCTGTATAATATACTCAACATGAAGTTTCTAGAGGCCCAAATACATAAGATTTTGATGAAGCATTGAAGAAATAGCTCAATCTAGTGGAAACAGAATGTTACCCTCCATGTCATTCCATCGTAGCAGCTCATCCTAGTGTAGGATGAAGGTGAAATTGGGTACATACTAATTAAGATGAGCATATACTACTCTATATCGTTGGGGCACCAACTGATTTATTCTATCAGACTTGGGCAATGAATCACTCTTGTGAGAAGACATACAATGTTAGACAATAAAAAATGCAATGTGCTTCTAAAATTATTGTAGTAATCTTAAGATATGATATAACTCTAAGATTTGTTACAATGATCTTAAATAATTTCCACTAAGTCCAAGATAGTGCACATAACAACTAAAAGGTCCCTGACAACGACACCAATGATAAGCAACAAGGGACCCCTACATCCAACCATATAAATCACAAGTGTTCACATGCAATCTAGTTGAGCTCCACAGACCTTACGTTACCAAGTACACTGATTCTAGGAAGTGAAATCTAATCGAGACAATTGTTGTCTTCTTAGTTCTTCTTGTGAGGTATAAGTGTATGGTTAAGTGCAACTGAGGTATATGACTTTTATCATTTTATATTTTAAAATCCCCTAGAACATGAATGAAAGGTAGATGAACTTAATATCTAATTAACCTACTACTTAGCTAGCCTAACACAAGTACCCGTTCCCACTCTCTAGACACATCTTGAATGCATATAGCACTATTGGGTTACCAAACATTAAGCATTTCTAGGTTACCAAGTGCTACACATATGCTCAAAGTGATTATACTTGTGTTTATTGACAACTATAAATTAACTGCTTAATGAAAGTGCATTAAGATAAAGTGCATGAATATTAAATACATTAAAGGAAACATTAATCTATTCTCAGTGCTACAAGGATTATCAAAAGAGCTTATCTTTATTTCCATCACACCATTGTGCTCAAGTACATCAGTGCTCAAACAAAGATTTGTACATACTCAAACTCCTACTATAGACACTTAGAAATATTCTAACTCTGAAATGACTAAACTACAGGAACTTTGTTACTTTATGACAAAAACTATTACAAACTTTGTATCCAAGCACTATATTTATAGATCGGCATATACCCCACGATATTGGATATTCAACATTGCATATTAGCATCTAATATCGGGTATCTGATATCGCGTATCTAATATCGAAGCATGTGTAAACATGATTCATCAAGGGGTAATGGAGATTTTTAAGATTCAAGTACTTCATTGCAACACAACGGTAAGAGGACCCTCATCTAGAATAATGGATCACAAGGGTACTTATTATTTAAGCATTAAGAGGAAGGGGATGTTGTGGAATCACTTCACATTGATCCCCTAGTCAAGACATGCCAAACTTCAAATTAGCAATGTTAGTCAGACATCATTGAGAAAAGGCCAAAGGAGGAAAGGTTGAAAATAACCAAAGCCTAGAATAACATTGTCAATGATAGGATCCAAGACCAACTAAGATAAGCCCACATACATGACCACTCAAGAAAGATAGATGTGGGTGTTTTGGCAAACTTAGTTTCATGTAACTAAATAAAATCTAGGTGTTCTTTTTGCAACAAGTTTTATAAGTAAACTTTATCCAAATTATTAAGCCCAACAACATTCATGTGAAAATAATCATGACATCATAAATTAGGATGGCGACCAACAATCACAACCCTATAATGATCAATGCTATTAAAATNTGACCAACAATCACAACCCTATAATGATCAATGCTATTAAAATATATGGACTCCTTGACTTAAGATCAAGAAAAGTATTTATCCAAAGTCTCTTGTCTACCATCCTCCATATCTTCATTGATGATCCTAGTCTACATCACATTGCTTAGTGCCCCATCCAAACTCTTAAGACTCATATCAAATACAAAATTCTTCCTATCAAACTAATCTATTTTTAGGGTGTTCTCATCATTTGCACATTGACACTTATTGCTAACTTAACATCAAAGCCATCAATATCTTAGGAATTCTCTCTATTACTAGTATGAGTGTGCTTGGAAAAACAATGTAGTTGCATGACATGGTATGGTAGTGGAACCCTCAAATAAATGTAACATAGGTACACCCCCAAGATATATCGTTCAATTATAACTTTATAATTTAGTATTACCTACTAGAATCAAATGCTTGATTTGGAGCTTTCAACTCAAGTCTTACCACTAACCTAACACCTCATGGTTAAAGAATACAAAGTGATATTCTATCCTTCCTATAAATATATGATATTATTAAAGATAGGGTCTATCCATAATATAATACTAGTCATATTACAATAAAGACAAGTGTACAGTGGTTTTGAAGGCATTTTTTAAATAAATCATTTAGATAATAAAAAGCAACACATTTACATCAAAATATTTAACACATTGGCCTCCCACTCTTGTTAACTCTTAATCACAAAGTTCAGTGCCATAGCTACTATGTAGAAAGACAAATCATGACTCAATTGCTAGGGTATACCTCTTCCAATTTCAATTTTCCTTTAACATTATGACCTAATTTCAATTTTTTAAGGATGGTATACCTCCTCTTCCAATTTGAATTTTTCTTTAGGATCAAGTTGCAAATTAGCAGCAGCAGCATTATTTTTAGTTTACAGTAGCTAGTAAACATCAAAAATAAAGATTAGATGTTATAAAAGACTTTTCCCATTTTAATTTTCCTTTTAGAATCAGGTTGCAAATTAGCAGCAGTATTATTTTTAGTTCACAGTAACCAGATAACATTAAAAATAAATGTAAGATATCATAAAAGACTTTATGGTTTACAGGCTTTTTCCAATTTTCAGTTTTCCTTTAGGATTAAGTTGCAAATTAGCAACAATGTTATCTAGTTATTTCACAGTAACTAGATAACATTAAAAATAAATATGAGATATTATAAAAGACTTTTTCAATTTCAATTTTCCTTTAAAATCAGGATGCAGATTAGCAGTAGTATTATTTTTAGTTCACAATAATCAGTTAACATTAAAAATAAATAACTAGTTAAGATTAAAAATAAATATTAGATGTTATAAGAAACTTTATAGTCTACAGCAAGGTTTACAGATTTCAGACTATATTAGATGTTATAAAAGATTTCAAACTATAGTAAATGTTATAAAAGACTTTATCTTCAAAAGCAGTTTTACAGAGATGTTAGACAATATAAAAGACAGATTTCAGTCTATATTAAGAGTTCATCGTCGACAGCAGGGATCGAACCTGCGCAGGCAAAGCCTAACAGATTTCAAGTCTGTCTCCTTAACCACTCGGACATATCGACTTGACTACTATCTTTGAAGAACTCAACAATACTTTAACAAAGGCAAAAGCCTATGTGAAATGCATCTGAAAATTGAGTTGCAGGAGCATTGACTCAGACATCTGCAGAACTGCATAGCCAAGGAATGCATTGACGCTGTGCAAAAATGCAATTCCATAGAATCTGCAATTTTTTAAACTCTGTTTGTTCATAGATAACAACAATACTTCATGCAATAATACAGCACCAACTCTCGTTCTGAGTGTTTCCCCGCCACCGTTAATATGCACATCCTCCCGACTTCTAACCCTGCTCCATCCAAAATGGTGGTCAACTGGCGGTTACTTCGCTAAGAATTACGACCAACACCACTGCAGAGAGATCCTAGTTTACAACGTCTCCTCCAAAACTCTGGATTTGCCCTAGTTATAGCACGAAATTGCAGCAACAGATGCATACTATTACTCGTAAATGAGGAAAAGCAGGCTAACAGTTAAAGTCGAAGAGCATGAAGAGCAGGAAGTGTCAATGTAGCGTCCCTGTTAGTGTTGTGTTCTGTGATTGCCGGCACATCCACGGTTCAGCTCCATGTGTTTGATCTACGCTGAAACGAAAAACCGTAAACCTGCAACAAACAATCCCGATAAAATTTTGCGACGCGCTTCAATCTTTGGATGAATCTTCAGTTTGCGGCCGTTGCTGCTGTGAAGCCACCTCTGTGCGGCCGATAGGTCTCTGATCTTGCTAGAATTTGTCCTCTTCGTTTGGAAAGAATGGAGCTGTACCATGGAAAAGCAAAATGTATCCCTCCTTTTTGCATTACAAGTTTCACACGTCGCAGATGAAGAATAAGACTGAGAATCCACCAGACATCCGTTTGCGCCAATGCTTCATAGAATTCGGATCCGGTAAAGCGTACAGTCTAGAGTCGTGACTCTACAAGAATATGAGTCATGAGAGCATTTACAAAATTGTCGAGTCTCACAAAGTTATCTTGATGAAGCTTTAATATAGTTACCGCATAAATCCTTCCTAAGAATTGTTGACTTTAATATGGTTCTGTTTTTATCAATTTAAGTTGTCTTTTACAACTTCCAGCTTTGTAATCTCTTCCTGAGATATAGTTAGCAGTTTTTAAACTCATTTAAGGTTTGTAATAGAAAAAAGAGCCATGTTTTCTCCTATAAATTAAGTGTGGGAAGATGTGTTAAAGAACAACAAGAACAAAGTGTGAGAGGAACAACTCAAGGGTGTGAATATAGTAACAAGCTGTAAGAGCTATTAAGGATGGCTTGTGCCCTTGGGTTTATTTTAGAGCTACCAAGGATGCCTTGTGTCCTTGGGTTATTATCTCCAAATAAAGCAAGAGATCTACAATGGTTCCCATGGTTTTTTCCCCACTTTGGATTTTTCCACATAAATTTTTGTATGTGTTTTTTCTTGTTTTTGTTGTTGTTTCTATATTCAAATTTGATTAATTTCATAACAAGTGGTATTTGAGTTGGTTGATGGAGTGGTTATAGAGACAACAACAGACAAACTTGTTGATCAAAATTTAAATATATGGAGTGTGCTAATGAAAGATATCTTGGCACAAATTGAGTGCGATGAGGCTCTTAAATCTTCAAAACTTGCAAAGATGTTAGATGATGATTGGAAAAAGTTCCAAGCAAAAGCACTAACACTAATCTATCCCTATTTGAACAATGGAATTTTGGTATCTCTCCCTGAAATAGATTCTCATGCT
>MNCI01031477.1:170820-184277 GCA_015680685.1 Gnetum montanum
CTCTTTATGTTTTTATAAGTAATCTCATCTATGAATAAAATACTCATGTGGCTCATTGGTTGAGGTGTGTTCTATGTTATCAAGTCTTGAGTGATCAATTATGTGGATAGTGAGCCCATTACACCCAATCATCCATTCTAAAAATAAGAGGTTCTATTCAAGGGTATAGTGATATTCTTGACATTCTTAAAAACTTAAAATTAATTTTGTGTTCATTGTACCTAGAAGGAAGAAGGATGGATCAAGATGGAATGGTTAGGATGTGACATCAAGGGGACTTGCGGATTCTCTTTGGTGAAGTCTATGAGAGTTATCATGCAACATGGTTATACTAAGATCCTTGTAGATCTAACGAAAAATCGGAGTAAGAGTAATCAAAAGGGCACTCAAAAATCCAATGCTGTTCTAGGGGGTCCCATTGGAAAGACATGCATCCATGCCTAAAGGTTGGTGGCTTCTCTGGATTCAGCAATAAAAAAAATTAAAAGAGAAAATAAACAAAAAAATGGAAGTGCCACAAAACAAAAATCACTCTTTCCTTGAACAAAATGCCAAGTGATCATACACCTTGTTGTTATGGTACTCTTATAGTTGCTCATCATGGGATGAAACAATGTGATGTCACTGATTAGAGAAATGGACTTGGTCCTGATTTTGGAACGATGGGTTAATGACACCTTAATCATGCTTTACATGCTAGGGTTCATTGTGCCCTGGGTTAGTTACCTCATGTTCCAATCTTTACAATCCTTTCTATACTTCATCTCATCTCACTGTTCATTTAATTTTAGCTTGTTTCATGTGTAACATAGAATTCTTACCTCATTTCGATGATATTTACATGTGTGTGTTTTGTGGATTCAGTGTGGATTACCTTTAACCCTTCAAGTGCCTGCAGACACTTTTAAGTGTGGTTCCACAAGGGCATTATAGGTTGGAACCTGCTTTGGGGAGGACTCACTTGTGTAATCTTTTGTGATTTTCACTTATGACATAGTTCACACACATCTTTTATTACCCTCAGTGTATTGTTCATGATATTCTTTCCCTTATTACTATCCCTTCGATTTAATGTTCCTATGAATCATCACATAGCCTTTTTCTCTACCATCCGAGGTCCTTATTGATAAATTCCACACCATCATAATTTTCATGCCTTCAGAACTAGTTGAATTACCCTAGAACCCTTTAGCAATTGTCCAGATGTCCTTAGTTTACATCGTTCAATTTCAAAAGAAATATTAAAAATTGAGTTCATTCTCTAAGTTCCCTAATTCCAATGAAAATATATATACGTGACCCCCCTATGCTAATCAACATCATTTGTAATTGTTCATGTAGGGGAAGTTTTTCAATTCCTCTCTATAACTCACGATTGTGCATCCCTTGCTTTCATATCCATAACTCGCTCACTGGTACTCCGATTTTCATTCCATTTGAACCTACTTGAACTCAGAGTGTTCTGCTTAGTCGTGGGAGAGGGGCACACACCGAATAAATTTTTTGAAATTCATCATCACTTGAAGGACATATTTAAGGGTAATTAGTTTTAAAATTAAGAATAAAATGTGTCAAAAACAATTTCATCCCCTTAGCTATACCAGAAAATTAAATTTGGAAACCACCTAAGCAAAGAGGACTCAACACTATAATCTTTTGGGGACATGTCCTTCCAATAATTAACATCACATGAAAATAAAGTAAACCTATTAAGGCAAGTAGTAAGGTATAACCTAACTTTGGTAACAACCTTAATAACGATTGGCCCTGTGTGATTGCAAATGGCCCTGAAACATGGACAATAGGAAGGTCCTACTTAAGGTGTTATCAAACAACCTAGGAGAGGTGAAGAACAAGTCCCTACTAGAGAACATGTAGAATAGGAGGAATAATCATTTAGCATTCATCAAGAAGACCCTCATACTATACAATCAAGGCAGGTGAAAGGAGGAGCTGTTGCAGCGTCTGAATAGGAACGATATCTCATGTTGACCTAGGATTGTGTTTAGAGCATCCATGAAAGGTCCATATTCACTATAGTGATCATGGAATTAAACTTTGGACCATTCACAGAATTTTCTTTAGAGGCCATTAGGGATCACCTCGAAGGATCCCCATTAAGGCCTACCCTCTCTAAAAATGGTGCTTGGTACTTAGGGGAAACATACCAATTTTGGCACAATAAAGAAGAAGGCACCACGGTTAACAATTGTGGTGTGACTGTTGATTTCTCTATTCAAGCCATTTTAGAAGTATTAAACCTTCTGAATATAGGGCCAAATGTTGCTTAGAACCAACTAGAAACTTTTAGAATTGAGAAACTTTATAAATTATTAACAGAGAATAAAANTAGAACCAACTAGAAACTTTTAGAATTGAGAAACTTTATAAATTATTAACAGAGAATAAAAGGGTGGCGAAAGAAAAGAGAAGGCCGACTGGGATGCCTCTATGGCACAAGCGCAAACTTACACATTTACCAACACACTCAAGGCATTACAAGAGGAGAAACTCCAAGCCATACTTCAATGCCATCAAATCCCAAGACTTGGAGCACAAGAAAAGGGAAAGACACCCATGGAGGAGGCATCGCCACCAGGAACTACATGAGTTCCATCCAATTTTGTAATCATAGGATTTTCTTTTGTGTTGTGTCTTAATTTTATTCTGACTCCACACTGCGGCATGATTCCATTCTATCCAGTCAATAATCCCATACCTATCCACTATGTAATCAATGGAGCTTATTCTCACTTTAACTCAAGCATGATTTTTCATTCAGTCGTGGGGGTATGATGAGTCATGAATTTGCTGACAGCTATGATAATGCACCCACGATATTGCATCCATGGTATCACAGCTAACACGATATCGTGTACGTGATATTGCAGCCTGTCTCCTCATCTATAAATAAGAGGTAGACATATGAGTTAGAAATCATTAGGAATTTGGTCAGTTTTAGTTTAAGTGTTTTTCATTTCTTTCTCTCAACACTTTTCCTCTCCGTGTATGCCTGTAGTATGGTGATTGTAATTGTATGACATCTTTTATTCAAGTGTGACATACTTGGACACACACATGACTAGAAATAAAGATCGATATTACTTCATCATTGCAGAATTCAATTAGTTTAATCATTTAATTAATTTTTATTTACTAATTTCCTAGTTAATCTCTCTTACCCTTAAACTCATGTTAAAATGCGGAATGAGTACGACTTGATTATGAGCATTTAAGTATGACTATTTGGTAACCTAGTAGTGTACATAGGATCTACACTTGGTAATCCTAATGGTAGTCATGCATGAAGTCCAAGATGTGTATGGATAATCAAGGAATGGATGCTCATCGCACTTAGGCTAGTTTAGATTTTCTTACCCTTCTCTCCTAGCTTATTTAATATTACTTTCCATTGCCTTTAGGAGTAGCATTAGATTAGAAACACATCATACACCTCAATCTGGACTAAACCATATGTGACAAAGCTAATGCTAGTCCAGGTGGGAAGACAGCAAACTACGACCTAAGGCTAACTGTCTAGATACCACAACTAGTTCATCTGGGGAGTTCGACCGGATTGCACATGTAACGCTCGTATTCGTATGGTTGAGTATAGGGGTACCTTGCCACTCATCAACCACCAACTTCCAAGTTTTATCCTTAAAAATATCAACTAGGTGAAGTTGGAGATCCCTGAGAAATTTAAGTAGGAGTCCCTCAAGCTGAAACCATTGCCCACCAGTATGGAATACATGTTCCTTAAAAATGGAAAACCAATAATTATCAATGCTAAGATTTCTCCTCAACAGAAAGAAGAACTACTAAAGGTAATAAATAAATGGTTGGAATCCTTCACTTGGTCATATCCTAAATTAACTAGAATAGATCCTAGGATATGCCAACATAGAATTTACATTGACCCCTTCATGAAGCCTCGAAGACAACCACAAAGGGAATTGAACCCTAAGCTGAAGCAAGTAGTTAAGAAAGAAATTGAAAAGCTTCTCAAGGCTATGTTCATATGCCCCATTGCTGATAGCGAATGGGTTAGCCCCTTAGTTATTATGCCTAAAAATGTCGGCAAATGGAGGGTGTGCATAGATTTCAAGCTACTAAACATGGCAACATTCAAAGATCACTTTCCATTGTCATTTGTTGACCAAGTCTTAGATACCATTGCAAGGAATCACTATTATAGTTTTCTAAATGAATATAGTGGATATAACCAAATACAAATAGCCCTAGAAGACCAAGCCAAGACTACGTTCACCAGTCCTTGGGGAAAATTCCCATACAAATAGATTTCATTTGGCTTGTGCAATGCCCCTACAACATTTCAACAACTAGCTCTAAGCATATTCCAACAATAGATAGGGACTGGTGTGGAGGTCTTTATGGACAACTTCTCCACTTATGGAGAAAAATTTGATCAAGCCTTGGACCAGTTGGAGCATGTGTTAAAAAGATGTGTAGAAACCAATTTGAGGCTCAATTGGAAAAAAAGCCATTTGATGGTCCAAGAAGGCATAGTACTAGGGCACAAAATCTTGCACACAGGGATAGATGTAGATTGCAAGAAAATCAAAATTATCCAAGGAATTACCCATCAATCAAAAATTTTCAAAGATATTCAATCATTTCTTGGACATACTAGCTACTATAGGAGATTTATTAAGAACTTTTCAAAGGTTTCCAAACCATTGGTGGAATTAACGAAAAAGGACATACCTTTCAAGTGGACCAGGGAATGCAAATTAGTTTTCCAAACTCTAAAATAGAAGCTAGTAGAAACACCCATTCTACAAGCTCCTGACTGGTCCAAACCATTCCATATCATAACAGACATGTCCAACTATGCTTTAGAATCCATACTTACATAGTTAGATAACCAGAAGCATTCTTATTACATCCATTGTGCAAGTAGAAGTATTGTTGGTGCACAACATAACTACACTACCACAGTGAAAGAATTAATGGTTATCGCATTTGCAGTAGAAAAGTTTAGACACTATGTATTAGGATATAAAGTATATATGCATACAGATCATAGTGCAATCCAGTTCTTCAGGAATAAGTCAATGCTAAGCCCTTGTATCATATGATGGATTGTAATCTTACAAGAACTTGATTTAATGATGATCGATTGCAAGGGCACCGAGAATGTAGTTGCTAATCATTTATCTCAGTTACAATGGAAAAAAAAGGATGAGTATCTAATTTCTAATCATTTTCCTAATGAATTCCTCTTTGCTAGTGTAGTGAATAATCAATCACCCATAGATATGAACTAGTAAAGTAGCATTCTTGCTGATCTCCTCACCCAACAAACACCACAAGAGTTAAACCTTAAGAAGAAACAACAGTTTCTTCACAGAGCTAAGTACTTTATGGAGATCAGTGGGCAACTGTACAAAGTGTGATGGCTTGGTTTGATGGTGTGTTCCCAATATAGATCAACTACGAGTTCTCCAAGATGCTCATGAAGGTTCCTATGGGGGTCATAACACTAGGAGATGAACGACCATCAAGATCCTACTTGTAGGACATTATTGGCCTACATTATTTTGGGGCACCCATCATTTTGTCCAATCTTTTAAGTGTTGTTAACGTGATGGGGGAATGACTACTAGAATGGAGGGTCTACAACAATGGATTCAACCATTAGAAGCCTTCGACATTTGGGGAATTGATTTTATGGGGCCAATTACATCAATGTCAAATGGAAAAGCTTATATTATTGTTGTCATTGATTACCTAACAAAAAGGGCCAAAGCATCTACTATTAAAAATTATACATCATCTACAGCTACATGACTTGTTTGACAAAAATTCATAAATAGGTTTGGTGTTCCACGTGCACTTATTTTAGAAAATGGTACACACTTCACAGGTGCAACTTTTTAGAAATTAATGCAACACTTGGGGGTTGAGCATAAATTGACTACAACATACCACCCTCAAGCAAACAATCAAGTAGAAGTTAGCAACAAGGAGATTACAAAGATATTGACAAGAACCATTAGCAAGTTTAGGCAAGACTGGAGCACTAAACTGAATGATGTTCTTTGGGCATACTGCTCCACATGAAAACTCCCTATAGGCTATTCTCCCTATGTGTTAATGTACGGTAAATTACCAATTCTTCCCATTCAAACTGAGCTCTGTACACTATTGATGAGATGTGACCTCAACCTTGACCTTGATCTAGCACAAAAACAATGGTTAGTAATCCTTAAGTTGCTAGATGAAAATCGATTAGATGCCTTGTCATCTAACAAATTACATAAGGCCTTCAATAAAAAACATCATGACCTAAGAATTAGGAAAGTTAAATATTAGCTAGAAGATAAGGTTCTCTATTGGAATCCCAGACATGTGCCACAACGTACAAAATTTCAAACACTATGGAAAGGACATTATATTATTTATGCAACTTTTCCTTTAGGAGCCATGACAATATACAAACTTGAGAGCCTAGATAAGAAATTGTTGTTCAACGTGCAACAAACCAAACCTTTCCAAGAACTTAGGACAACCAGTACACAAGCTACCTTTGTTAGTGGACAACCTTGCTAGGTATTTTAGATCTCCTCCTTCTAACTTAGTCATGGAGGAGATGGCTACCTATGCTAATTGTTCTAGGCCCTCAATTATTTTTATATTTTTATTTTAGACATTTTTATTTTACACATTCTTTCAATGTTTCTTAGTTTTGTTTTACACCATTGTTCATATTTTTACTATTTGTTTGATTGCTTAATTTACTTTTATTCATCATCCAATCAGTGCTCATGATGATAGATTGAATTATATCATATTGATTACTAATGTTTGAATTATGATGCTAATATTATGGTATGGTTCTTCTGGTAAAATAGGAAAAGAGTCAATGCTCTCCACTCATCCATATGACTCTATGGTCTTCTTTGGCTTGAAATTGTACAGTCCCCTTTTTCTAAGTAAACTTGTCAATGAATTGGTGGCTAGGTATTTCTCAAACCAAGGAAAGACTCAAAGGATGAAAAGCATGTGACTTCAAGGGGATTTAATGCATTAGTGCTAGTCATTCCCTTGGGTTCTTGGATGATTTTTCTTGGGTTTTCTTCAATTCTTACATTGTTCAAATATCAAGAAGCTGAGTGAATAAAAATAAATCTTTGCATGGTGTGGTTCTCATGCATAAACAACAACAAAAAAAGAGAAAAAGGTAAGAATTCAAAGCACACCCCTTAGACATAATAAAGCAATATGGGCTACAACTGCTAGTTATGGTACTAGAAAGACATGTTACCCATGCCTGAAGGTTCCCTCTAACTAAGGCCCTTTCTTGCTTGCTACTTGTCCATCTCACTCTCCTTGGGATGGTGGTCACTCTTTATGGAAGCATTCTTGTTACCTCAAGAGGATGGGTTGGCCAAGTGTATTGATGTGAGGTCACTGAATATGGTTGGCTTGACTCTTGATTTGGAATGAGTTCTACTCAGTTATCTTAACCATGAAATACACAAGGGGCTTTACACAACCTTGTTCTTGGGATTCCATTCAATTCTCTCCTCTCCATCTTTCTTCTCATTTTCAACCTCATTGTCAATTTTATCATTAGTATATTCTGGGTTGATGCATTATTTTTCTTTGGTGAATTCTTGTGGATAAATTTTTAACTCTTACTTCCAAATGACATTCCTAGAGCCTATGGACTCTTTGGTTTGTGGGTTTGTCAGGGAATAAAAGGCATGAGCCTGCTTTGGGGAGGACCCATTAGCATTCTTTTCTTTGTTCAATTGTTAACTTCTTTTCCTTAAACATTTCCTATAATTAATTATTTCTTATTTCATCCCCATCCATGACATCCATTTTATTGGCGTTGCCATTAATATTTTTCATCTTTCTTGTTCCTCATGTTTTTCCATTTTATAGCTACCGAAGGATCGCTCTTATTCGTGGGGGCCCTGGCACAAATTTTTTAATTTTTTCCATTTTACTAATTGCCTAACCCCTACACCTTGGGTAGTTGCTAGTGATAAATCTATGAACCAGTTTCTACCATAACCACAACTCAGCCAATGTGCTTCATATCGAGGCAAGGTATCAACTGCATTATGGATTATCTATCCTTGCTCATTTGTGAGTATGTTATGTGTGTAGATGGTGATCACACAAAGAATGGACTGGGCTTGGAGGAAGCACTCAGGATGGACTAGAATTTGAGCATTTATGAAAGAAGCAAGTTTGGTGGCATGGCTATGGATAAACAACGGAAGGCACAATCTCAGCACTAGCGGCAACATACTCCACCTTCTTTCTCTCTCAATTTTTCTCTTCAAGCTACCAAATAAAGGCTTGGATGTCATTTATGTATGAGTGTTCACCACAATGGTCATGAAAACTAATGTTGTAATATGCTTATTGATCCATTCACTAGGCATGTTGAGTCTATCATCCCATTCCATAGTCAATTGTCAATTAGTCAATAATCCCATACCTTCCCAATATTTTGTAAGGAACTTGAGGATCATTTTTTATTTAGTCGTGGGGGTATGATGAGAGCAGTTACTCTAGTACTTATTCTAATTATTAGAGTAGTTACTTTAGTAGTTACTCTAGTAGTTACTCTAATTATTAGAGTGGTTACTCTAGTAGTTATTCTAATTATTAGAGTGGTTACTCTAGTGAGTACTTTAGTAGTTATTGTAATTATTAGAGAGGTTACTTTAATTATTAGAGTAGTTGCTCCCAAGCCTATAAATACAGTGCCTAGGCACACAATTGAAAGGGAGTCTTTTAGTAGTTAATTAGCAAAACTCTTATAGTCTATTTGAAAGTTAGAGTATTTTCCATGTGCTCATAGCAGGAGGTCTAACTGTGGATGGATCTTTATTCAAGCATTGTATACCTAATCATACCTTGTGTACAACAATAAAGATGAGCTCTTTGATTCATCCTTGCAGCACTTTAGATTTTTTTTCTTACGCATTTCTTTTATTTTATTTTCTTATGCATTTATTTTATTTTATGCACTTTACATTTCTATTATTAGCACAACAATTCATTTTGATCAATTAAAAAAATATTTCAATTGCAAAAGCATGATCACTTTGAGCATGTGTGTAATGCTTGGTAACCTAGTAACAATTAGCATTTGGTAATCCTAGTACTGCTGCACTAGTTCAGGATGTGTATCACAAGTGGGAACATATGCTGGTATTAGGATTAGTTAGAACTTAGTTAATGAGTGGTTAAGTTAAATTAGTCACTTAGTTACCTCTCCCCTTCCCTACTAGCGCAGGACATAAAAATATAAAAGCTATAAAAATCATATGCCTCAAGCTTACTTAACCATACAATCATGACATAAAAGTAAGCTTGGGAAGACAACGAACAACCAACCTATTCTTTTCCCACAAGGGTGCATAAGCACTTAGTCCTTGGAATTCGACTGGATCATGCGTGAAATGCTCGTATTCGTATGGTTGATCATACAGGTACCTCATCACTCATCACTAATTTTACCACAAATTTGGTTACATGAAGAGGGACTATTATGGTTACAAAGCTTGGAAAACATTGCTACAATAGTAGAAAAAGATAGAGTTAGAAAAATTAGAAAGTAATGCAAGTCCACAAATAAATCATATAGAGGGTGAGCTTTTCTTTAAGCATAGTATAAGATGTTTGGATTGTAGACACATGAGCCTTATTTTGTACTTATCATGATTGATCTATTTTTAGTTCATTTTAGCCAATTTGTTCAAGTGTTGTTTATGTTGCTAATGGTGTTCCTTTAAAAATTGCTATTATAGGAAACTATTATTTATAGCAACCTGATTTGCCTAAAATCACTCTTGATAATGTAAAGCATGTTCCTAAAGTTTTTAAAATCTAATTTCTATTCTCAACTTGATGATTTGGGTTTAAAATTTTCATGTGGAAATAATCAGTGGAAAATTACCTAGGTCATTTTAACAATTTTGAAAAGTAAAACGATAAGCACAATTCATGCTTTAAGAGTTGATATATGTTTGTAGGATGATTCTATAGTTGTGGTTACTACAAGGAAGTACACTAATTTATGGCATAAACATTTAGGTCATATTAGTTATTCTAATTTGAAGGTGCTTTAATCTCATTCTTGTATTCTAAAATTTGTAGTAAGCTCCATAGAATTTTGTAAATATTGTGCTATTGGTAAATCAAAAGGAGTGAAGTTTCTTAGAAATATGGGATATATAAAAGGTAATAAATTGGAACTTGTTTATTGTACTATTTGTGATCCAATAAATCTAGCATCATTAGGTCGTTCACTATATTTTTTTATTTCATTAATGATCATACAAGGAAAGTATGGATATTTCCAATAAAGTCCAAGGATGCCATTTTAAGTATTTTTAAGTTATTTATTGATAAAATAGAGATAGAAACAAGTTTAAAGTGAAATATTTGCTTACCAATAATGGTTGTAAACATACTTCAAATATAGTTAGTAAGTTTTGTAGAGAAAAAGAAATTCAACATATTCATCCTCCTAGAACTACACAAGAAAATGTAGTAGAAAAATCCAATAGAACATTGGTTGAACATGCAATATCCATGATTATTGGTGCAAGTTTGCCTAAAATGTTTTTGGTTGAGGCTATTATAACTGCTACTTATTTCATTAATAAATCACCACATTCTTCTCTAAATAATGAAGTATTAGAGCCTTTGTGGAGTGGATGACATGTTTCTTATAGTCATTTAAAAGTCTTTAGATGCATTGCTTACATGCATATACAAAAGGAAAATGGATCCAAATTTGATGATAAATTAAAAGGATATATTTTTGTAGGTTATGGTAATGATGAATTGAGTTTTAAATTATGGGATCCTAAGGTAAAGTAATTTATAAGATCACAAGATGTAAAATTTCAAGAAAATATGATGTTTTATGATTTTCAAAAGAAAAAGATTTTCAATTCTATTACACAATAGGTTCCTAGATTTTTTTTGTAGCCTAAAGAAGATATAATATAAGAGCAAGTGGAAAATCAAAATACCCTATATTTTTGGATAAAGATAAGAAAAAAGAAATTAATGAGGAGGAAAATCTTACAGAAAATACATCACATGGGGTAAGACATTCAAGTAGAATAATGTCTTCCTACTAGATGTAAAGATTATATTCTTTATACAAATTGTAATGAACCTGAAATGATAAAAGAAGCTCTTGTAAATCTTGATGTAGTAAAATGGAAAGAAGCTACAAAAAGGGAATAAAATTCTCTCCAATATAATAGAACTTGGAAATCAGTGGATTTACTCAAGGGACATAAAACACTTTAAGATAGATGGATTTTTATTTTAAAGAATGAGGTAAATGAGGGAAATCTTTATAAAGTTAGGTTGGTAGCTAAACGTTATGATCAAAACCTAGGAATTGATTTTATGAAAATGTTTTCTCTCATTGTTAAGCATTGTTCTATTTAGACTATTTTTACATTTTTTACTTGTTTAAATTTGAAGTTATAATACTTAAATGTTTGATGATCCGCGATATCACGTAAGCGATATCACATCCACCATGTAATATCACATCTTACCTCATCTTCTATAAATAAGAGCCAGCGCCGTTTGTTCCAAGGTAGTTAGACTTAGACCCTTAGCCAAACTCTTGTACTTTTGTTATTCTAGAGTTAGAATTATTTCTGCGTGCCCGCAGTAGGAGTCATAGAGTGAACAGATCTTTATTCAAGAAATTTGTACCTAAGCACAATTTTGTGTACAGTAATAAAGATGAACTTTATGATAAACCTTGCAGCATACAACTTAAGCTAATTAGTAATTAATTATTGTTTAATGCTTTCCTAGTTAATTACTATCTCTCTCAACCTTCAACCCCCTTAGTTAAATACACTCAGTATGATTGCTTTGAGCATGCATGTAGCGCTTGGTAACCCAGTAACAATTAGCGATTGGTAATCCCAGTAGCGTTGCACTGGTTTAGGATGTGTATGGAAAGTGGAAATGGATACTGGTGTTAGTAACATTTAAAAACTAGTTAATCAATAGTTAATGTAAGTTAGCCACTTAGTTCTCTCTCCCTTTCCTTTATTAGTGTTGGCACATTTGGCCATTCCATGGAACAGTTGAAATATTTTATTGGAAGAATCTATGGTTGTAAATGCACAAGTAAATTTCAGCTTTAGTGTTGAAGGTTGGGTGTTTTTAGGGAAGTAATTCACTAGTGAAGAATTTGATGTATTAGCCTTCTGAATATAAGATAAAGGTGCCAAATTATCTCTTTATTAAAATCAGAAATTAGTACTATGGCAAGGAAGGAAGTATGTTATTCATATGAAATCATTAAGTTGCATATCCCGGTTGTCAAAACCCAGATATATCCTTAAGATAATATTTGAAACTCCTTGCAAGACAAAATCAAAAATGTAACAAAACCAGCAACGCCTTCATCTTTTTGAAGATTATGTAGAAGAAAGGCAAATCAACATCCACCGTATACTATACCTGCTGAAGAGAAAAATAGTGGAGATAAGGAAAATAGTGAAAGTAGAGGAGACTGCGTTGCAGGAAAATGCCCAACACCACTCACCGCAATGTTCACCCTAGCACATATGGGCATCTTCACTAAACGTAGGGATATTACTTCAAAAACAAATTTTGGAACCCTCATTTGCGAAATACGTGAGGAAAGGGGTTATGCCCTATTAAAACCCTGATTTGTTTTGCAGGCTGTGACATTTTTTTTCTTTCTTTTTCATGATGCAGGCTGCAGATCCGCCAGATGAAGATCCACAAAACATTGGCCCATAATTCGGCAATCAGTGACAATGGCGGAGGCAAACCGAAAAAAAACGCAGGAAGACAAACAGGGAAAAAATGCAGGAAGCCCTAAATCAGTTTTGAGGGCAAAATAGAAAACTCTTCGGCAATCAAAATGCTAAGCGCTTTGTTCTTCAAAATAGAAAAGAAAACCCTTCTTCTCCAACACGCAACAGCGGAGCCAGATGCGGTTGCCAAGCATTCTCTCGCGGTGATCGTCAGTTACGATTTTGCAGGGCACTATTGTGCGGGGGCAGTTTGAATCGGTGGCTTCAGATGATGCTGCATATGAATCTCACTTCAAACATGTGTCAGTTCTTACAGGTTCTGGGCAGAAATAAGAGAAAGACTGTTGCCCTGGAACTGTGATGAAACCTCCACACGATTTACAGGGAAGACAAGAAGAATCATTTCGCCGCTTTTACCAGAAATTATTCAATTACTTCTACCGCTTAAAGTATATAGGTATAAATTAACCAACAATATATATAGGTAGATATATATCCATAGCAGGAAGTACTCATTGTATGAAGCCTTGATTTAGAAACCTGCCTTCAATTATCTCAAGCCATAAAATATTATTTTGAAACATATAAGTTACTACCCATTTAAAATTTGCAATATTGATTATCCCATTTAAT